>JAPMOQ010043084.1:3155-36752 GCA_026543055.1 Argiope trifasciata
CACACACACACACACACACACACACACACACACACACACACACACACCATTATTATAATTAGAGACAGAAAAAATTTTTTAATCAAGAGATTAAAGAGATTAATTCAAGATTAAAATAGAACTTAATAACGCTTACTATAAATTGCACTTGCACCTACTCGCATTCGTTAGATGACTTTTATCTATATAAAACCGGTTATGATTTGTCTGTTACACGAATTCTTCGCTTATCAAATAGAAATTGAGCTATTCATTTATGTTAGAAAAATATTTAAAAAAATCTGAAATTTTTTTAACTTGAATTAGCACAAAATACAAATATCTTTCTTTATTTTTTAAAAGTTCCAAATTTTTTGGAACTATTCTACATCATTTTTAATCTTCTGAGATAAAAGAATGAACAAAACTAAGTCTAAAAAGTCGTTCAAAATATCATTTCATTAATACAAACATCTGGAAAATACCATTTCTACTGAAACATGAACTGTAAATATCATTCATAATCATTGAATTCATTATGTATTTATTCTATTATAACCAGTTATGCTTAAGAACTGCAGCAGTATCGTGAAATGCAGTTTGGTTCAGACGAAACATGCATGCATTGTTCAGTAAAATTTCATCTCTCTCGTCTTCCTTACAAAATAAGCGGATTCGTTCGATTACCATTACGCACGCAGGTAAAGACTCTTGGGAATGAATATCCATTTACTGTCGGCTATTTTAATCAAGAGGGGAGTTGTTCCTATTTTGACGTTAATAAGTACCAGCGGGTGACCGAGCTCCACTCGGAGAAAACAGGTATCGAAGCTAACTCGAAGATTTAAATTTTCAATTGTGATTTATCAAAACAATACATGCCATAAGAAAATTTGTGAAACCATTGGTGAAAAGATAACCGGTTAAAGTGCACCATTGTAAACTATTCTAAACAAAGTTAGAGTTTGGAAAGGGAACTATTCTATACAAAGGTAAAGTAAAGGTAAAGATTGAAGTGTGTTGAAGTTCAATATTTTTGACAGATTTATTTAGAAAAACCAAACATATATACATACATAAGAAACATATTATAAACATATAACAGCATAAACATAAAACTTTATTAGTTTGCCATATTGGCTATAGATGGCAGCATGTTACCGCTTGAAAATTTAAGTAGCCATTATGGCGAACTAATAAAGTTTGAAAATATCGTATCTGTAACTCCGAACGGCTCGACCGTAGCGCTTCAAAACCGGCGCCAATCGATTCCTCGTGGCCAAAAACCCCAGACCCCCAAGTTTTCCGGAGTTTATTAATTCTGGGGCGATTTTCGACTTGACAACCATTCCTCGTATTATAGTATTAGATTTCTATCCTCTGGAGAAGAGGGCACTCATGGAATATTTCTGTATGGTATATGTCATGATGCTTATTACAAAGAATAGAGATGATTACATAATTTATGTATATATACTATATCTATTAAATTAAAATTATAATGATTTGCTTGGAATACACTTTCCAGAAGAAGTGTCTAAACAGGTTTTTATATGCATTATTAAAAGGAATAATTTCCTTTTTTAAAAGGGAATTATTATCCGGACTTAGGCTATGGTAACCTAGTTGTAAGGCGGTGATATGTTTTTTCTTTTACCGCACTCGTAAAACCTTGTCTTGAAAAATGTTTTATTTTTATTATTTCTGACTTTTTACTTTCTCGTATATGTAGTGTAGAGAAAGTATTGTAATCATTAAAAAAATTAACCTCGTGTTGATGAAGAATCTGTAAGTTTTGAATCTCTTACAGTTCAAAAATATATATTTGAGCTTATGCCTGTCTGTATGTGAAAAATATAACTCAAAATTCCATGAGCTAGATAGATGTAATTTGATACACACAAAATATGTAGATTTTATTCTGTCTTCTGAAAATATATTTTGTCTTTCCAGTTATCCGAAATAATTTAACACAGTAAGCCATATTACTGACTCTCCGTCCAGTCTGAAGGCACTCAAAAATAAATACTGAATGACCAGACTTCAGTTACAGCAATACTAGTGAGAACTGGAGTTGAGTCCAATCCAAAGGGCCATTACAGTCACGATACAAACATCCCCGTAGGGAGTACGTCTCGTCATCGATGAGAGGAGTCAAATCCCCCCATCTTTATTGTACCCACCGAGTTGTCACGATCCAACCACTATGCCAGAAGAATTCCATTCCCAATTAGGAGGTCTCCCTAGGGGGGGTCAATTTAACACAGTAAGAACAAATCTAAGAAAGCTAGATGAAATTTGATAAAAAAGTTATCTTATATGTTGGATAATTTGTAAAAAGATACATGATTCGAAAAATGATCTGTAAAGTCCTTAGGTTTTTCTAATCCCCATTCCATGATCTCAGCTGGGTTCGAATATTATCCGTATGCGTGATCTGGCAACACTAAAATAACGACTGTGAAATCCGATATAAATGTGTCACGTAATATAGAAAAAAAAACAAAAAAAATGGAGTTTTTGTTTTTTTGAGCTGACAGAGAGATGAAAGAAATGCCGCGGGCTTGCCAGTGAGAATCTTGTTTTTCCGTCGCGTTGTGGATAACTACTTAATATATAAGATCCGCATACGAGATCAGATGAACCGTATTTGTTTTTCCATATGCTTTTAAAAGTTATTTTTCGTTATTACTCAAGTCGAGTATTTTTGCTTAATGATGAAGCAATAAAGACTTTTACTACAAATATCTGATCTTCTTTTTGTGCTACCTTAACATCTACTGTGCATGTGACTCTGCTTAATATGTTATCGTATTCGATGACAACATTATAAAGAAAGATACCAATCAACTTTGGAATTAAACTCTTTGACCGTTCACCAGTCTATACCTACACAAGCATGTAAATGCGATAGTTAGAAAATTACTAGCGCTTAAATAGTATAATTGGGTAAAAGATTTTGGAATTACAGTTACAGATCTATCACAAATTTTGGTGTTTCTCGGTTGGACAAATCCAATTTCCTGTTACTATTAACCATATGCCAACGACGAATAACCATTAATCACATAATAAATTTTGTTAAAATGCTGAATTCGCGCCAATGATCAATATTTAATGATGGCGTATCTTTCACCAATACCATGAAGATATTCGAAGCTTTAATTGAGCCCACACTTTTATAAGGGAGGAGGGGACGGGAAATAACTCATTCATCAGTGAATATGCGAGAAAATTTGGAGCAGACCATTTCGACTGGTTCTTTTTAATGTATTGCTAATATTCGCTGGTATGAATATTTTGAAATCTGGTAATAAATATTTTTCACAAAATTCTTATCAGACTGCGGTTTGAAAGAAATAAAAATTCATTAATAATTAAAAATAATTGATAATTAAATTCCAAAATTTTAAATTAGTGTCATTCCGAACAAAAAGTTGTAGAAAGTTTCAGAACTGTAGCATGTCATAAAGTAGAGCAAAAATCAATTATAAAGTTTTGTCCTTGCATAAATTAAAGAGACCGAGTTAGATAAAATTGTACTAAAACAACAAACAATCCATCAATTTGAAGAACCATCTCTTAAGAAAATCAAACTAAAAAAGAAACAAAAATGAAATCCACGATCGCAAAGTTATCACGAGAGAACATTATTATTTTTAAGTATATACAATGAAGTGATAAAAGTCATGGGATGACTGTTAATATCGTGTCGGTCCTCCTTTTGTCCGGCGAAGTGCAACAACTCGACGTGTCATGGAGTCCACAAGTCGTTGGAAGTCCTCTGCAGGAATATTGAGCCATGCTGTTTGTATAGACGTCCATAATTGTGAAAGTGTGGATGGTGCAGGAGTTTGGGCACGAACGGACCTTTCGATGATGTCCCATAAATGCTCGATGGGATTCATATCGGGTGATCTAGGTGGCCAGATCATGCGCTGGAATTGTCCGGAATGTTCTTCAAACCAATCGCGAACAGTTCTGGCCCGGTGACATGGCGCATTGTCATCCATAAAAATCCCATCGTTGTGTGGGTACGTGAAGTCCATGAATAGCTGCAAGTGATCTGCAAGCAGCTGAACATAACCATTTCCAGTCAATGATCGGTTCAGTTGCACCAGAGGACCGAGTCCATGCCATGTAAAAACAGCCCACACCATTATGCAGCCACCACCAGCTTGAACAGTGCCTTGCTGACAGTTTGGGTCCATGGCTTCGTTGGGTCTGCGCCACACTCTAACTCTACCATCAGCTCGTAACAACTGAAATCGTGACTCATCTGACCACGCCACGGTTTTCCACTGGTCTAGGGACCAGTCGATATGCTCACGAGCCCAGGAGAGTCGCTGCAGGCGATGTCGTGCTATCAGTAAAGGCACTCGAGTCGGTCTTCTGCTGTCATAACCCAAGGAAGACAAATTTCGCCGCACAGTCCTATCGGACACGTCCCTCGTACGTCCCACATTGATTCCTGCAGTTATTTGACGAAGTGTTGCGTGTCTATTAACATTGACCATTCTACAGAGACGTCGGCGGTTTCGGTCGTTAAGTGCAGGTGGTCGCCCACTGCGCTGTCCATGATGGGATGTGATGCCTGAAATTTCATACTCTCGGCACACTCTTGATACTGTGGATCTCGGAATGTTGAATTCACTAACAATATCCGCAATGGAATGACCCATGCGTCTAGCTCCAACTAACATTCCACGTTCAAAGTCTGTTAATTCTCGTCGTGCCGCCATAAATCACGAAAAACCTGTTCACATGAATAACTTGAACACAAATGAAAGCTCTGGAAAACGAACTGCGCATTTGTACTTTTTCGCTGCGATACTACTGCCATCTGTATATTTGCATATTGCTATCCCATGACTTTTGTCACTTCAGTGTATATACATATGGAATTTAGAAATGATAAACTATTTTCTAATAAATTCTCAAACATATTAATTTATGTAGAATTTTTATGAAAACAATACTTTTATAAACAAAAAATGCTATTTCTAATTTTTGAGATCATAAAACAGTTTTATAATGGATTAATCTTAGAACTGGAGTCAAGGATTCCTACTTAAGAATGAATGAGTTATATTCCACTGTTGGGGGAAAGAGTCTAAGTGCTTTAATCAAAACTGTTACTAAAGGCGAGAAAAGTTTTTTTAATATATAAAAATTAATTTATTTCATTTCCTCCGAAAAAAAATATTACATTCCATGTAAATAACAGCTATGATGCCATAATTCTGATTTATTTTTTTAAAAACGCATCTGCTGTCAAGAAAGCATACATTATAATTAAGCAGTATCGGTAAAAGCTAGTCAATCTTTTAAAAACGCATCTACTTTCAAAGAAACATAAAAATGACAGTGTAATACGGGTAAAAGTGGGTTAAAAATGCTATTAAAAGCTGATGAATATTGGCATTTATGCTTGATTCATTGCTTACGCGATTTGAAGCTTCAATTATTTGCTGCCTTCAATTATTGAAAACTACTAAAATCATTGTGTCACATGATAAAAAAGTGGGAAATGTGATTTAATAAATAAAAATAATTAAACATCCATGAAACTTTTACCCTTTCTTCTTTTCCTTTGTTTTGTTTAAAACATTGGAAGTTTAAGAAGAGAAAAAACAAAACAACTGCAAATTTTTAACAAAACGAATTTAAGCACGGGATATTCAATTTGCAATAAAAGCATATTTTTCGAGGAGCTAAAAATGAATTACTCTCGCGAAGGGTTAGGAAGTAAATATTTGCTGCCAGGCACTTTTATTATTGTTCGGCAAGCAATTCAAGTTATTGAAAAACTTTTTCGCAAAATGATTAAAGGTGTTTTCATCAGGAATTACGTGGCGAAAAGAGTTATTTTAAACTAATAAGGTTTTATTCTTGTAGGAATATAAACTCGCATAAAACGAAATTTCAAACAAGATACAACTTTATCGATTGTTATACTTTCAGATCGAATTTATCCTATTTTATATTAATAGCACTCTTCACATCAAAAACATATTTCTGTGAAATTTTGAAGGAAATCTGTTAGCCTATCCTAGTGTACATGAACACAATAACTTAGAATTTTTTTCTATATGAACTCTTAATGATTTTTTTTCTATATGAACGCTGTAGGAATTTTTTTCGATATAAACTCTGTATGAATTTTTTTTCGATATAAACTCTGTATGAATTTTTTTGCTTATGAAAGAAGTTAGAAATGCAAAAACTATATAAAATAAATTTTCTCAATATCATTTATCTCTATTATAGACAATAATTTTTACCCTCATTATAAGCCCTAAATTTTAGAGTAAATTTGACAAAAGAAATATCTGTCCGTCAAATGCGATAATTCATAAACAGCCGTTTTGACAGTCTTAATTTCAAATTTTTTGCTGGTAACTCAGGTCGGGTTCCAACCATGAATACTTGTCTTGAAGAAGATGATCTTTCTTCCTGTAATTGCCGCTCCAGCCAAATCATCTTTCTTTTTCAGATTACCTACTTTTAATAATAAATTATCTGTAATATTTTCGTCAACCGTTGTATACGCATATGCAGTGTAGTCTGTATAATCCCCAAATTAAGAGAACGGCATGAATTTTGTGTTTTCAATATTGATTTTCAATATTAATTTAGTACTTAAATTTAAATCAACTATTTTTGCTTGTGAATAAATCTTTTAGTTATTATATAGCGCTGTCTTTTGATTACATGAAAATCAAATCATGCTTTATAAGCCCCTTCTCGTCTTTTTTAGTTCTTCCAAGAAGATAAATACAATCACGCAATATCATATGGTTATGCGGAAATATAATAAAATGAATTTAGCCGTTAGTTTTTCCTGTGCTTTGTTGAAATAAGATGTAATTTTTGGAAACTGTTGCAGAATCTTAAATGTTGAAATAACAATGAATTTAAGAAGATGCTTAAGTTTCGGTTTGTTCTGTATTTATCGTTAGGTTCTGCAATTCAGCTTGATTAATTTCCCAATTTCTTATGTCCGTTGTCTAATATGTTATTACTAAATTATTTATTTCAAACACGAAAAATAACATTAAAAGAAAGTTGTAGTTAGAAAGTTGTCTTTAAAACCCAAATTATTTCAAAAATGAAAAAGAATGAAAGATATGGCATTCTTTCAGAATAATTACTTTGGAATACTTAAGAAATACAAGAAAACACAACAAATTCCTCGGTCTTGATTTGACAAATGTTTGCTTTGCGCAAGTATTTCGAATAGAAATAGAAGAGCATCAAACGCAAATATTTGCATTTACTTGGACTCGTAAAAAAAGAGAGAACATAAATTATGTTTTGTGTAATTTATCTCAATTCTTTATTTGGGTTTATGTTTTTGTTCAATGCATTGTTTTTCATGCAGAAATTCGAAAGTATCTTTTTTGCACAGCAAACAATAGCTTGCTATGGTGTTAAAAAATAAAGAATGTGAAGAATCGCTTATTCGATAAAAATTTGCTATTTTGAAGAGAAAAAAGTATATAATAGGAAGTTAATTACTTAAAAAGGCTCTGAATGAATATTGTTTACATTCATTCATATAGTAGATTCGGCCTTTCTCTTGTTAACCATTACTTCCGAATAATGTAAACTATAAGTTTCTAAACATTAGAAATGAAGTAACAACAATTAAGTAAAAATACTGTTACTTCATTGTAATAAGCAACGAATTAACAATGAAGTAATAATATCACTTCATTGTAACAATCAATGAATTAACAATGAAGTAATAATAAGGTGACTTCATTGTAATAATCAAACAGCGATGAAGTAACAATAAAATTACTTTATTGTAATAACAACAATTAATTAACAATAAGATTACTTCATTGTACTAATCAAACAACAATGAAATAACAATAAGGTTTCATCATTAATAAAATCTGATCAATCTCGATATTCAGAGTTAGTTTCTATTTACGGTTTCTGCATGTAAATCACGCATGTCTTAGATAAAGAACAGAAAACAAACGATTTTATTTAGAACGAACATAATTCACGATATTCGAATCAAATTGGAGCACACTGAAAAAAATTAATTCTTCTAGAAGAAAAAGAAAACCAAATTCATTTTTTAATGAAAATAAGACAAATGATAATCATATTTTAAAAATTATATGTATAAAAAGGGACTTTAAGCTTGCAAATCGCACCAGTTCTGTGAAGCATAATTGGAATCATGAGATGCAACATTATACATAAATATGAAAAGGAACGATTTTCAACCAATCATAATCTGATCATCAAGGTAAGCAGATTAACACTACTGATAATTTAATTATTTCAACAATTTTAATACTTTGAATTAATCTGTAGAGGTGGTTTAATCTTGAACACTAAGTAGCACTATAAAATATTTTAATTTGTTCTTGTAATGCAAGTAATGTAAAAAAGGAATTTATTATTATATCAGGAAAACTACTGAAATCCATGAAAAACAATCTTTTAAGGATAGTTTAAATAAGGAGTGAGGCCTGAAATTTCGATAAAAAAATTAATGAAATTTCGAGTGATCAAATTTCCTGAATTGTAACATTCTCGGAGATAAGAAAATCCTTGATTTCTTCCAATTACGAATAGAGTTACACAGAGTGTGAAGTATTTTTAATGCAAATTTTCATTTAGAATTTATAACTTTTAAATATATTACATTATTTATTATTTTGGTCTTTAACAATAATAAAGAATAATGTGTGTCTGTCTTTTAGTGCTCTACTAGCAAAATTATTTTAGCTAAATCAACGAAATATGCACTGGAAAATGTGGATGTGCAATGATTTCTTTGACATTTTAGCTACATTTTTATTTATTTAACATTTTGGCATTTCCCATCCGTAATTTTCGAAAATATTATTACCAGATATTGTTATTCGAATTACATTAAGATTTGTAAAATTGTCTTTTTAATTATTTCCGTGCGATTTCTATTCAAATGGTAATAAAATTTTGTAACAGTTTTTGCATAATTTGAAAAGAACTTTTTTTTTAAAACTTTTTAACGTAATTTAGCAATTTCTTCCATTATTAAAAGTTGGAGAAAAAAGTTATTTTTGATAAAGCCAGTCTATGTATAAGAAACCATATAGTAAAGATACAATTCTACGTAAGACTTGTGATTAGAGGAAAAATTAAATGATCATATATGTTTTAATTGCACTTTATCGTTATGAGACTTCACTTTATTAGAAAAGTTCATGTGCACAATACGTAGAGCGGACGACAGAAAATGAACATTAATGCGTCTCAGTATTTTGTTTAAAGAGTCATAAATAAGAATGTACAAGACTTAATTGAAATGAAGAAAACTTAATATACTTGATGAAATACTGACTGCCAATTAATTCAGTAGGCTTTCAGTAGGTTTTAAATAAAACTGTTTTCAAGGTATTTATTTATTTATTATAAACAAAAAAATCTTATTTTATTATAAACAAAGCGAGTTACATCTGAATAAAATTCATTTCCAGTATGGGCAAGCTAGACCAGTTCATTCATGCAATATTTCTGTGCGTCTTAATTTACAGCTTACTCAATACCTAGAGAGCTTGAATTGCAGAAAAGATCATAATGGCAGGATGGTAAGTTCTTGGCTTTGGAACCAGAGTGTTTAAGGTTCGAGATTCAATTTTACCGAAGTAAATGAGTCTGGTGAGCATTAAATTATACGGGACTAAACAACCTCCCTCTAGTGTGGTGTGGAATCTTGGAGATGGGATATCTTGGAGATGGTGTGTCAGCTCAGATGTTAGGTAATTGCAGCGCAAAATTATGAGGTCCGTCCCAAAATAGCCCTGATATTGTTTTAATACAATGAAATTAAAGTTGAAGTACAGAATATCTGGTCACGTAATAGAAATGCAGCAGAAAAATTGCCACCAAAAGCACAGAAAATCTGGTCACATAATAGAAATGCAGAAGAAAAACTGCCGCCATTCTGTGGAACCTAAAAGGCGACGAGATAGGGGTTACAAAATATAGACTCTGTCCACTTTGAAAGCACTGTAATTTTAGAAGTTATGTTCCATGAATAACCTGGGTGTTCTCGTAAAGAACTTGAACAGAAAAGATCAAAAGATATGAGGACTTTTATCGTAATATGTTACGAAAAAATTTTCTTGGAAGGTCCTGAAATATTCCGATTTCAAATGGAATGTCAGAAAAATTGGAGAGACATTTTTTTCCTCAGGCAGTTTAATTTTTTCAAAGTTTTCAAAACATTTTAATGTAGTCTTCATTATCCAAGATTTAATTAGGCTTCAGACCTCTTGAAATAAGTGAAATCTGAAAGTAAAGTGTTTGTACTAACTCAGAACAGAAGGCATTAGTTCCAATGGTTTAATTGTGTTATCACAGCATTAGAACCGGAGAATTCTTAGATTGAAAAACAAGACAAGTGAAGAACTTTAATGTGCTAAGATCTAGTAAATGTTAACTTTAATATTCAGAGCGGATGCACCCCTGTTGATAAGGCGTGGAATTTCGGAAAGAGAGGCGCTTGTTCAGATGTCTTTTACTTCAAGTGATTGCGATATTCTTTCCGTATATAAGTCTCAAATTATACGAACGCAAGGTGTTGATTCAACTAACTTAACTAGAAAGGGAATTCGATATTAAATTTTAAAACATCTCATCAATGGACCTGGAAATTTTGATCATGATGATATATCGCCCCGTTTATTAGTATGCACTTGAAAAAAATTCGGTTCTAGAGAAGATTTGAGTGCCCTTTTGATTGGCGGCGAATTTCAGCCATACAGCCCTACTTTTGATTTCTATAATGCTTTGATTTCATTGACGTTATTGGTGGGCTACAGACTAAAAAATTTATCCTTGGTGCCGATCTTGGCGTAAAAAAAATTACCAAAAAAATCAAGAGGACCCAATCATAAACTTTTACCGAAACTCAGCCAAAGGACACATACAATCAATGAACAAGATAGGTTTATGTCCAGAAAATGTGAAAGCAATCGAATTGTAGCACAGAAGACATAAATGATAGCCTAAGTTTGGGAAATAATAACTACTATTAAATGGAATATGGGAAATTTGCTTGAAAGTATGCTTAATTAATCACATTAGTTTCGATTTTTATACATTTTTTTAAAACTAAACTTGATTCCTGTTTGCAAAGTTAGAATTTTGCAATCGATTCTACGTCTTTTATTTCATAAACACCTCCTTTTTCTATTTTAAAATTTGAAACTTCAATACAGTTATTAATTTGTTAATGAGTTACTTCAGTTAAATTTTGAAGCTCTTCTAGTGTCGTCATTTAATAAAAATTGAAGAAAATTGGCTTCTTGGTTCTATATTTATATCAATGAATTTAAAAAATAAAAACTGAAAAGCAGAAAATGCATAAAACAAAAAAGTTTCAGTAAACAGTAAAAATGAGTTTAAAAAAAGTATATTTCTCAATATTAGAGCAAAGGAAAGCTGTTGTACAAAATGTTCTTGTCGTTTTTCAACATTCTTGATTTAGTACAATATCCGAGGAATGTAGAAACAATGATATTTTTCCATTATGCGGGCGCAAGCTGTCGCCAATGAGAGCCAAACATGAGTCAAGTCGTCAAGCGATGTGCCAATGTGAACAAAACGCGAACAAAGTCGCCAAGTGAAACTATATGAAATTTGATGTAATTTTGCATTTTTGGTGACTTTTTACTTTTCCCGGTTAAAGATTATTTGGTGACTCTTAGGAGATTTTTCATTGCTCCCGTATAACGGAAAAGTACCGATACAGAATTGCAGTATATTCTCAACTCTGTTTTAAATGTAATTTTTTCGTTTCCTTGCCATTTGCCATATTAACGTAAAATTTCAATGATCCTCAATATTAAATCTTTATGTAGGAGCTAAAATCGTTTTCAACTGAGAAATAATGACTTTGTGTTGAAGTTCTTATTTGAAAAAATTGTTTCTTTAAAAGATTCAATATCAAAATTTTAAAGTCAAATCAAGTAAATAATGATATAAAACAGTTTTTTTTTCAGTTTGTGGTTTTAGCATTGTAACGGTTTTGGAAAATTTGGAGCATGAATCTTCAATAGATTTTCAAAAATGCTTAAATAGTATGTATTTTGCATAATATTTAAGTTTAATCACTTTGTAATGTACACGTTTTTATGTTATTTTTTATGAAAAAATAGCAATACCAGCACAACATTGTCCATGGCAAAACATTCAAGAAGAAAAAATAGCTTTAAACTTCAATCTAGTCTCTACCATACATGATATACATGCCAGGCCACATTAAAAAAAATTCAAAATCCCCATCCATCAAAAAAACATTAAAAAAATTAGAAGTTATTAAAAATAACTACAAAACGATTTTTATATCCCACATTCGGACATATTTAAACAATTAAAAAGTTTAAAATTTGATACACTCATTAACAAAACAATTCACTAAAAATATACAATAGAAAATTATAAAATTTAAAAATATGCAAGTAAGTCATTGTACCCACTGCTCCACAGTTTTTATCATCTATGTATAATTTGGCATGAAAATAAAATTCAGATTGCTCATAATAGTTCTTTGTAAAACTATATTGGCTGTTTTTGAGTTTGAATCGCCGTTTAAAGTTAGATGTAAACAAAGAAAGGAACGACAATGAAAACAAAGAACGAATGAAAATAAAGAAAAGAACGCATACGCATACCACAGCTCTTGCTTTTTGCGCATGTGCAGTTTGATGTTTTCACACATGTGCGGATAAGTGCAAAGCACATATACTGCTGTCTTTCGTATGAATCGTAGTAGAAAAATAATTAGAATCACAATTATAAAACTCCTTATTTTATTTTGATGTAACTTCAACAAACTAAAAATTTTCCTAATAAATGCTCTACAAAATGGAATAAATATCTTTAATATCAGTTAAGAATTTCTCGAGTTTTTCTCTTCCAAACATACAGATGCTTTCAGGAGACTTCATTTTGTACTATGTATAGATTTTACATAAGAAACTAAAGGCGAAGATCATTGAAAACTAAAATTTTCAAAGATGTGATTAAGATATATATATATATAACCATAGGAAGTTGCAATTTTTTATGTTTTCATGCAGTTTTGTTCAGCTCATTTTTTGTGTGCAGTAGTTCAATTAATACTTGAATTGAAAATGTTTTCTTAGCTATGTGGTAGTTACTGTTATAACTACATATAGCTTTATCTAATTGTATAAGAAAAAAATTATCATGGTAAAAAAGTCTGCAATTTATTTTTTATATAAATCTTACATTAAGTATAAGGTATTAGAAAAATAACAGATTGGTAAAAGCTTTTTCACGTTAACAAGGTTTTTTTTCATTATTATTGCAGACACTGCGATTTTTTCCCCCACATTTTTGTACAACAAGTTAGTAAAAAATGAGACAAGATTTCATATGATTGAAAAAGAAAGTCTGGCTAAAGAAACTTTCTAAAAGAAGATTTTTTTGTTAATATTATTAAAGACGTAGATTACAGCACTGCTGGTGAAAAAATACTGTCAAAAAATAAATATGATTAAAAAAATTAATGCAAGACTTGAATTTACCGCCATTCGTACAGTAAAGTATTGGCAACTCTATTAAAAATCATTGAACAGCTCATAGCTCAGGTTTAGTAAAAATGGAGCGGTATCTATTAAAAAAAACGTGTTAATGCAAAGTTTGAATTAAATAAAAAAATTCAGATGTTATATTTTTATTGAATCGTAAAGTACAAATAGGGTTTTGTATGGAATAACACATTTTTACTCAATAGCTTTGTCTGTACTTTCTGACAAAAAAATTGCTCAACATTTTAGATTGGAAATTTTTTCATTATTAAATTTTTACATGTT
Organism: Argiope trifasciata; assembly: GCA_026543055.1. Taxonomy (NCBI): domain Eukaryota; kingdom Metazoa; phylum Arthropoda; class Arachnida; order Araneae; family Araneidae; genus Argiope; species Argiope trifasciata. The sequence goes on from JAPMOQ010043084.1 coordinate 16,991, forward strand.
GCAGATATACTTGACCATATATTCATTTTTATATCAAAACGGTTTATAATGGTATTAATTAAAATTATGAAGTAAATTATTATTTAGAATGATAAACTAAAATGATTGTAATCATACGGTGCATTTAACGTAATTAATTATTTTATACGTATTTACATTATACGTATTTAAGTGTATTTATGCTATGGAAAAATGGTTAGAAAATTGCAAGAGCCTGATAATATTATTTTTCCTTATTTACAATCAATATTTACAAAATTCATCTATTAGCTAATATATTAATTAAATTAAATTTTGATTCCCCACAACTGGTTTACACCTAGTAGGGAAATTCAAAAACTGTAAAGATTTCTCAATATTAATAATAATGAATTATATATAAAATGCTATAAAAGTAGAAAATATTTAAAATATATTAGACGGCACATTATTAGAACATTAAAATATATTTAGACAATACGACACATTAAAATACGACATAGACAATACGACACATTAAAATACGACATAGACAATACGACACATTAAAATACGACATAGACAATACGACACATTATAATATATTTTACAACACATTAAAATACGATATACATTAATACGACACATTAAAATATATTTAGACACATTATTTTTGTGCTTTTTAAATATTTAAACTTAAATTTAACCTATGATCAAGAGAATAACATGCTTTAATGGATTGAAGTAGAGCTACGACTCTCATACATGTTTACAGTCCTCAAGTATCGATCGTACTCGCTTGACTGATGTGAAACTGGAGGCTTCTTTGGAATTAGGTAAGAAAGAGGGGCAGAGAATGGGTTAATAAATGACTTAATTGTTGCTGTTTAGAACCCTGATAATTGCTTTTCTCGCTCATCCTTTATTGTGATAGATCAAAGTTCATTCTAAGCTCTGATAAGTAAAAGCAGCACTCTAAAATAAGAGCGCATCACAGAAAGAGGCAATGAAAGAGGAAGAAGGAAGATTAATACATTTTCTGACACACACACACACACACACACACACACATATATATATATATATATATATATACATAGTCATTTAAAATTTTTCAAGAGACATTGATTATATTTAAGGTTGATGACTACGTTAAAAAGTCATTTTTCCCTTTCCTTTTTTATTTTTGCGAAATGAAAAATTTTTTTTTTGTATTTTTAATTTTTGAATGTTTTTTTTTATGAAATCATTGGAAATTTGTTTTTAAGTCTATTTTTTGGGGAGTTACACTTATTTTTATATTTGTATTTACGCACGTTTTAATGCTGTTTTACATCTTTAAATGTTATTATCTCAAATGCAAAACATGATAAAATTTTCTTCTGTAAAAGTTTAAGAATTAAAATTTAATGCATAATTTTTGTTCAGATTTAGTACAGTAGTTACTGAATATATTCTGTAGTTTCTAAACTACCAAATAAGTATTCTATTCATTTAGTTATATTTTATAGTTTTTTTAAAATGCTTCACAAAGTAGAGAAATAAAAATTTGAGTTGTTTATCGGTTAAAACCAATATTTAAAAAATTGATAGTTATATGGTTTATTTTTCAAATAAAAGATTACATAATATATTCCTAAGACCCTCTGTAAAATTTCAAGCACTTTATTTGATAGACATCCTTTTAAACAAGCAAAGAATTGTTTGTACCTCTAAGAGACAAAGATTATTGCTTTATACCTCTTTTGAGACAGAAAAGAGGATCTTTTTCCACTTTTAGAAAAATTTTGGCATTTTTCATATATTTTAGTTTAATACATGTTTTTTTCAATCTTTTTTATGCAAATATTTAAAAAGGAACAATTTTCAATCTTAAAAAAAAATTCTCTTGAAATGTAGTCGCATTTAAAACAATTAGGAGCTGAATCACATCATCCATATAAAATTCTTTTAATTCTTATTAAACCTAAATTACTACATTCAGTGTCAGATGCTAAATTTTTTATTTCCAATCGTAATGTAGTTTATACTAAACTTCAGTCTCTTTGGTGATCAAATATTTAGTAGAGACCATTTGTACTTTATTTCCTTTAAATATAACGTACTTCATAATCGTTTAGCAGGGGGCCAAATTATTTTCACTTATTGCTACGTTTCTTTTTTTCCAACTATATTTTACTTTCTGATATATTCTAAAATAGTGAGATTGTGAGAAAAAAATGGAGAATTACATAAATTTGAGCCACTCTGATATAGCTAAACTAATAGAGGCTACTGACAGTGAAGTCGAAGTATCCGGATATGAAAATCATACTTGAGCGTGAAAGTTCTGACAATGATTTTGATTCTATTCAACAAATGAACTATAAGGAGAGTATTCAATACAACAATCAATGAAATAAAATTGAAGTTGAATATGCTGCCACATTCTTCTCAATCAACATTTGCTAATTTTATAAAAACTACTCCAGGGATCATAAGCTATATTATGGCAAAAAGGAAAAAATGTTTATTTGAGATAGTGTATTCCAACTCTAAAATTGAAAAAGAAATCATGAAAATGACTAATATTGAAGGATAAAGAGTTTATGGAAGAAATTCGAAACAATATCGAAAGTAAAATTTGTACGGATTTCACTGTAACCAATTAATCTGTCATGACTATTGTACTCCTAATTATCAAAGCAAAAATTTGATTTGTGCACCAATATTTTGGGAGATAAAACGCCAAATCTTTCTTTAATTTTAATTAATTAAAGTATCAAACTAAAGGTTGAGGAGAATTTGCACCAAATTTTGGAATGACACAGTCGGTCTTCTTAAATGCTTTTATAACAAATTTGGCAACTTTATTTCAAACCTAAAGTTCACTAATGCGCAACACGTACACATCAGTACCTGTACTTATTGCTTGAAATAAAATAATTTAATGCCTGTCTTCCAATTAATTCATTTGTATCCACACAGCTGAAGAATCTGTAAATGATTTTGAATTATCATCAACCATGTATTATTTTACTCTAATAAATTTTTCATGAAACCTGTGTCAGTATCTTAGAGAATGACGCAACTGATTTCTATATTTAAAACGCTCTTTATTTAAAAAAAAACCAAACTTTTTTTGTAATAAATAGAATGAATAATTTTTTTGATTCATGCGCTCAGTTTTATTACCTGTAAATAACTGGTTTATGAGCTACATAAGCTCATACATATCATGTATATGTATGATGTTAATGCAAAAACCTTAAAGAAAGTATAATTTTTTTGTGATAAAAAATAGTTTCTACAATCTACGATTTCCAGTATTTTCAATTAAATATTAAAATGATAGCAAAAAAAAAACAACTTTGCAATAAATCAATATGATGAAAAGTGGAAACCTCAATAAAATGTTCTACTGACCTTACATATTCAATCCCTTAAAACGAAAAAATAAATGAAGTATAGAAAACCCGAGGTAATCCTCGGTGAAAGGAAAATGTTTCTTGTAACAGATTGATCATGTTTCTAGGATGAAGACATTCAGAGTAATCATATCTGGAAAGACTAATCTATAAATCAAAATATTTGGTCCATTTCTTCGAAAGAGGCTGTTCTTCTACTTTCAGTCATTAATTAGTGTGCAATGTTATGATACTATTAGTCTTGGAGAGTTACCATTTACTCGTTTGAGTTGATGGATATGTCCAAGAATCCGAAATCCTGCTCTAGAACAATAATTTGTAATATTTGTTTAATCAGAATTTATCTTCCCTGCTAAGTCATCAGCTAGTATGCGACGATTTGACTCAATTAGTCTTAGAGATCTTCCGTTCTTTCTATAGGATGTATGGATGAGTCCAAGAATCTGAAATCCTGCACCAGATCAACAACTGTTAATATTATTTTAACCAAAATGTATCTTCCCTACTCAATTGTCAACTAGTATGCAATGTTTTGACACTATTAGTCCTGGAGAGCTTTCATTCATCCAGAAGGGTAAATGGATATGTACAAGAATCTGAAGTCTTGTTCTAGTAATACTTGTTAATATTTTTTAAATCAGAATTCCACTGCGCTGTTGAGTCATCAGCTAGTATGCAATGTTTTGACTCTATTAGTCTTGGAGAACTTCCATTCATTAAGTAAAATAGATGGATCTGTCTAAAAACCTGAAATATTGATTCAGAAGTTTAACTAGTAATATTTTTTATCAGAATTTCTCTTCCATGTTCAATCATCAGCTAGTATACAATATTTTGGTATTATTAGTCTTGGAGAGTTTCTTTTCATTCTGTAGAGTATATAAATGAATCCAAGATTCCAAAATCTTTCCCCAGGACAATAATAGTTTTTTTTATCAGAATTTCTTTTCTTTACTCAATTACTATCTAATTTCGTACGGGATGTTTATTGGATTTGATATTTTTAGTTTTGGAAAGTTTTTATTAATTTTGATGGTTAGCAACTTTGCTCCAGACCAATAACTATAAGTCCTTTTTATGCATGACTGAAATAATTATACCAATCAGAAAAGAATCGATATAATTCTTTTCTGATAAAAAAAGAATAAGTTTTGTTTCTAATCTTATTCCGATAAATTCTTTTCCTGAGTTTATAAACAATTTTGTTGTCCCAAAGTTCATGGCAAATATAAAAAGTTTCGTTGCATTCTGTCATCTATCATTTTTTTTTACCAAAGCCGCACAAAAGCTAATACAAAATAATCTTCCCTAACAATTATCTGAATAAGCTACATTCATTATCACCACTCTGTAAAGACAACATAGAAATAATTTTTGCGTCACATGACTGTAAGCAAAGAAAGAAGGGACTTCTTTCATTTAGCGAACAGAACAAGCCTGGAAAAAGTTAAATCACTCTCATCCCTTTTGACAAGACCAATAATCCGATGACATTCGTAACAAAGCAGAACAACTGTTCCCTTGCCAAAAGTAATTTACCGCGATTGCACGTAGACCAATCAGTTGATGCCCATTCCATTTACCGCTAGCTTTTGCTTCCCTAATCAAGATGGCTAAAACATTTAGTCTTTTCTTTTTCCTAAGCGAAAGGTCGACCTTTCCTTAAGTTATGACGGCATTAAAATAAAGACCAGACTAATTAAAATCAAAGACCGACTCTCAGAAAAAGATTACTCTGCCCTGTGATTGAAACTGCTCGTCTCAAATTACGATTTTAGAAATAATGAATTCTAATTAAAGAGAAGGTTCTTTCTTTATTTAGAAATGTTTTTGGTACTTTTTTCTTTTAACAGAGCGACACCGGATCTTTTGAATATTTTACTTTTACGTCAGTTTGCCGATAAACTTCTAACTGCTTCTATAGCGGCGAAGATTATTTTTCATAAGAGAGGCACATCAAAGATTTCTTTATCTTTTAGTTGAATGATTTGAGAAAAAATGAAAGGCTAATTCTATTAATTAACTTGGGTAATGAATAATTTATTGTTCTGCAGTCTGTAATTAAAAGGATTTTTCTAAAGAATTTAAGCGTACTATAATGCAGCATCTTTGCTCCATAAAGTTTTCAACTCCATAAAGCAATATTTGCTTTTAATACCGTAAGTTTAATCCTTTCCGTAAATTCATTCCATTCAAATAAATATGGTTACGAATTCTTTTTATAAGGAATTAACAAACACTAAAAAAAAAAGATTTTTTTAAAAAAATATACAGATAAAGAAGGAAAAAAAGAATAATTTAATTATTTCATTTGTCTAAGAGTTTTTTTTCATCAATTACTTGAAATAATTTTGGATAGGATATTTATTGTTACTTGAATCCATAGAAAAATATTAAGAACAACCGCAATACTTAAGCAAGTTCAAGTGAATACAGTGATATGCAGCGTCTAATATTTACAGATTCAGACAGAACACGTCAAGTTGAGTGTTTTGATATGCAGCTTATAGGGTCACCGAATATAGAGTTATAGCGTATAGTTTAATTGCATGAAAAAAAGTTCATTACGAATGCCACAATTCTTATTCCAAATTACGATACGTACAAACAGTGCAGTACATGGGAGCTTTCCCATGTGATAATGCAAATTTGTAACAACCAATTAGAGAAAAAGCATGCCTGCAAGTGAATATGTAATGTCGATGCATATAAGGCTAGAAGATAGGTAAGAAATTATTGTGTAAAGTACGTAATTGTGGTTCTGAAATGAGCAAATATTCGTTTGAGCATCGTATTTTCTTAGTGCAGGCTTATCATGAATTGCAACCACAGGCGGCTATTTCAAAAAAAAAAATCATCAATCACACAAAAGAAACGGCATGACGGTAAAAAAAACGAAAGAAAAATTTAAAAAGACCGACATTGTAGTGAACAATGTACTAGATATCTGAAAAGAAGAGATACGTGTAAGAATGGAAGCTAATGTTCCGAAAGTGAAAAAGTGTGGGAAGTAAGTTTATCAACTTCGATACGATGGGTGGCGAGACTACTCGACACATCTAGAAGCACAATGCATCAGATAATGAGAAAGTTTGCGGTTCCTTTCTCTAACAAAATTCAAATCAATCAACCAGTGGCGGATTTTGATGGTTTAAGGTGTTTTGATTTTGAAAATACTATGATTAATAAGGCTGAATATGGCGATTTTAATTGAATCTGGCTCAATAATGAGGTGCCCTGCCACCCCCAAGGATTTGTTAACAAATAGAAAAGGAGGTTCAGGGCTACTGAAAATTCTCATCATGCTATAGTTCGGTCACTACATCCAATTAGGCTCACAATTTGGTTTGCGTTTTTTGCCGAAAATCCTTGGGCCAATATTTTTTATCGGAAATATCACAGGTGAAGCTTATTTTGACGTGTTGAATGGCAGTTTTATCCCATTCTTGCATGGCGTAGATAAGATAAGGGATAAGGGATTATTGATTTATGTAAGATGGTGCTGGACCTCACCACACTCACAGAAATTTGAATATCTTGGCGGAACATTTTTACGATAGACTGATCAGGTTGAATTCCATGAAGAGAGCAGGTAATTGTAAAGAGTGGCAACGTTACTTCCTGGATCTTAACCAGTGCAATGTTTTTGGGGGGAGGGGGGCTTCTGAAATACCCAGTGTATCCCACACGAACCTTAATATTGGACGACTTGAGAGCGGTATTTGAAACCAATAAGGAAATTGAAACAGATGTTTTGTTGAAAACAATTGAGAGCTCCAATTCCAGACTTCGCCATTTTATTTGTTCGAACGATCGACATTCCGAAAATCTAATTTACCGAAAGTTCTCAATAAACATTGATTTTCCACTTGGATTTTTTTCATTTCTCAAGATTTCATAACACAAGCTTCACACCTTAATTAGACTATGACGCTATATCCGAAGACCTCACATATTGGGTGTCAAAATATTTATTTTGATGTGTTCTATTCGAATCTCTATATATTAAATGCTGCATACATTGTGGAATGCCCTGTGTTATCTTTTTGAATAATTGCCACTTTGTCTGTATTGCTGATTACCCAACTTTGGTTACTAGATAATTTACTGGTAATGTTGTAGGTTTTAGTCTTATTACTTGATCATTGAATTTTATGATCACAGTTTTTTTAGGCGAAATAGCTTTTTGCTCAAACTATTATAGACATTAAAGCCAAATTATTTTGATTTATATCATGCATTTTGGATAAATAATATAATCCCTGTGAATGAAATCTTTTATATTAATGCAGAATAAATGAAACGCGACTTATTTGTAATTACCCATAAAGTCACGTTAGTTTTATATGAATTATTTTATGCTATAATTTCTTTTTTAATTGGGTTTTATTTTTTGTGATACCTGTAACATTTTTCACTTCGCAAGTAAACCATAATAAACAGAATCTTTCATCGTTGGTTTTAAAGAAGAAAACAATTACAAAACAATAAAAAGGTGTTGAAATTCTTTGGAACAACAAATGTATTGCCAGTTTATTTTTATTAACTTCTTGTTTTAAGAAAACCTTTTCGCTATTTATTTAAAGAACAAATAGGCGGAAGTGAAACAATTTGAACGATGTTAAAAATTTACAGTTTTTAATAATGACAGTTTTTGAGATAAATTACTTTTCATTGCATTTATAATTAAAATTTTCTTTTCTTGTATTGCATCTTTTTAATCTTTTACATACATTCTATACATTTTAAGACAATACATTAATCAATTGAATATTTTTAATAACTCATTTTTGGAAAGTATATAATGAGAGGGTTGTCGAGTTCAAAACTGAATGTTAAAGTAAATATAATTATAATTCATATTTTTACTATTAAAAATTCTAAAAAATCGTTTGTTAAGTTAAGTTAGTTATGTGTAAAGATTGGAACATTCTAACCCAGTTTTCTGAAGAAAGGTGAAAAAGGATATCATAAAATGTAAGAATTTTGCTGTTCTTTCTTTGAAACTTTTAGCTGAGATCATAAACATCTGCCTTTTTAATTTTTTCAAAAATAAATTAAATTTTTTTAAATAACATGCCTTTTTTTATATCTCTCATCTGTTGTCTTTGTTACTTTAAATATGATGTAAAATAAATTAGTAAAATTAGTAAAATAATGATGATTACATTAAATTCCTTAAAATTGAATTCTAATCATAAAAGCAGCACAAAAAACTGGAAAAGAAGAGTTATTTAATACAAGTTTTTTTTATTTTATTTATTTTGAGTAAGCAGTAAAAACTGTGGATTCAGATTTACATAGAATGCAATTTATCAAAATACATTAATTTTCTCATAAAGTTTAATCACATTCTATTATCGAAAATCTTTTTTCTGTATAATTAAGCTTTATTATCGAACAATTTAACTAAATCTGGAGTAAAGTAATCCGACAAAAGTATTTAAAATATTCAAAGCGATTTGAAACATTAAATAATGTCCATATTACTCATTCTAAAAGGCTGTCAAAACCACGATATTCAGACACATGTATTTTCTGATCCCATAGCGCTACATAAACATTCCTTTGAAAACTTTAACAACAACTGAGGATAAATGAAACAGCAAATAACTTTTCGTTCTGCACCTTCCAAAACAGATGTTAAGAGTGAATTATGGTTATAATAACAAATCATGAGTCCCATGACGTCTTAAGACATCTGCAGTATTTCACACCACTTTTACTGATTTTAGTTCCATCTGGAATGGAGCTATCTGGACATTCGCAAAAACCATTTTTGGACAATAGAAATAATCACTTCCTAGTCAAGAATGCATTTCTCGCAATAAAAGTGCCAAAAGTGATCTATTCATCCATTCAAGTGTGATATAACAGTACTTTGCAACAGATATAACAACTGCTTTGATTTCTGTTTTTAAGACTATTGGGATAGAAGTTGGTTACAAACCTAGTTTTGTGATGCTTTGAATTATACTGCGACATATTCATTTTTCTTCATCTTGTTATGGAAAAATAAGTGAAGAGATATTTTTATAGTTGTTACGTTGCTTTCTTCATAGTCGTTGTTATTATTATTATTTTTTAAAAATTCAAATCAAACTTTTTGAATATATTTCATAACATTTAGTTATAAGATTATAGAAAAGTCAGTAATGTGGATTAATGCTTTCGTTGAGTAAATAGTAGCAAAATTATTTAATGTTTCATTTTTACCAAATGCATTTTTTCTATTATAATTTCTGTATTTATATTAACTCTTCTAATTAAATATTATCATGCTAGTGGTTCCATTTAAAACACACGCACGCACGCACGCACGCACGCACGCACGCATACACACACACACACACACACACACACACACACACTGCTTCTCCATCGTCATAGACATTGCCAACAACTCTCAATATATAAGTCACTCACTTATTTATAATACGAATAATGTAAAATTCTTAGTTGTTCTTCTTGATGATTTATTCATATTAAAACTTCTGTCACGTCACTTTCTTATTTATTTATTACTCTCTCTTCCCAAATTATCAACTTTAAACTATTCTTCTTGAAGGTTAGGCATGCTAAAACTTGTATCATTTTACTTTCTTATTCATTTATACATTATCTTACTCTATCGACCCAAATTATCAAATTTTTTTTCTTCTCGAATTAGGCATGTTAAAACATCTATCACACCACTTTCTTATTTATTCATATACTCTTTTAGTTCATCGTGCCAAATTATCTTTGTTTTTCTTCATAAAGTTTTAGGCTAAAGCATTTATCAGGTCACTAATTTATTTGTTTATAGATTATTAGCACTTTCTTATTATCTTAAAAAAAATTTCCTTTAGACACGTTAAAACATCTTCAATTTCACTTTCTTATTTACTTATGCATTATCGGCACCACTCTTACTCTAGCACCCAAAATTATCAGCATTCAATTTTTCTTCTTGGAGTTTTAGGCCTGTTAAAATATAAATCACTTCACTTTCTAACTTGTTTATACATTATCAGCACCACTCTTGCTTTAGTGTCCCAAATTATCAACTTTTATTATTATTTTTAAATCTTGAAGACTTAGGAATGTTAAAACGTTTGCTATTTCACTTCCTTATTTATTTATACATTACCAGAGCAACTATTATGCAAATATACCAAATGATCAACTAGCAAAAAGAGTGAGCCGAAGAACTAAGGATAAATAAAATGTTAGGAGGAATAAATAACACACAGTTATAATTGCATAAACAAAGGCTTAGCAACAACTGCAATAGATTAATATTTATTCATAGAAATTGATGAACAAATCTCATTTTGGGAAATTAAAAGCTCCTAAAACCTGAGATTTAAAGAATCTCTTATCGCGTCAGTTAATGATTGGACAGTTTTTGTAATAAATTTTAGGGTACACTATCTTCCCCTGCATTAAAATATTTGATCATTTTTTTCTTAGTAAGATTCGTTCAGTCGAACAGATGGACTTCATGTGAACGGATTTCATTCTAATTTCTAAACATATCAACAACTGCCATCATAAATTAATTTATCAAATTTTATTCCTCTAGATCAAAAGCTATCGAGTTATTGTGTTCACAGATAGACATAATATAAAAAATATGCTCTTCGAACTCAGAGAGGTCTAAAATGTTCATAAAGATCAAAATCTTAGATTCAATTTCTTTTGACGATTATAGTGCTTTTTCTATATTTTGCATGTGAGGAAATAAAAATTTATCCAATATATTAAATCTACAAAATATTGGGTTGGAGGGAAAGTTCTGTCGTATTTTAAATAGGCAGGTGATTTTTCTTGTAAATAAAAAAAAACATCTGGATAGTGAGTCAATAAAATTTTTTTTGTTTTTTTAGCTGCTGTATAATATAAAAGGTGCCCTTTTTTACCGCTCATCATTTACTTGTAATATTTAAAGGGAAAAACATGTCGGTAGATAAAGTGCATTTACGACACTGCATTTTATATGAATTCCAAAAAGGAAGCAACGCATCTGTTGCATGTAAAAATTTGTGTGCGGTATTTGGAAAAGATGTTGTAAATGTTTGTACTTGCCAAAGATGGTTTAGCAAATTTCTTTCCGGGGACCTGAGCCTCAAAGAAAGTGTTCGATCTGGACGACCATCCAAGATCGATAATGATGTTTTGCGATCCATGTTGGAAAATAATCCACATTTAACAAGTCGAGAAATTGCAGAAGAGTTTGGCATTCATCCTACAACTGTTGGAGATCACATTAAATCTCTTGGGTTTGGGTTAAAGCAAAGTGTTTGGGTTCCACATGAATTAACGGAAAAGAATTTGTCTGATCGTGTAAGAATATGTTCATCACATCTGATTAGACACAATGTGGAGCCGTTTTTGGACAGGCTGGTTACTGAAGATGAAAAGTGGATTCTTTACGAGAATATTAAAAGAAAAAAATCTTACTGCAAACCAGGAACATCATCAGCAACAGTTCCAAAACCAAGTATCCATCAACGAAAAGTACTGCTTTGTTTGTGGTGGAACAGGAAAGGTCTAGTGTTTTACGAGTTGCTGAAACAGGGAAAAAACATCAACGCAGATCTGTACTGCAATCAGCTGGATAAATTGAAAGCTATCAAAGAAAAAAGGCCAGCATTAGCGTCCAGAAAAGGAATAGTGTTCCACCACGATAATGCTCACCCGCATACTGCAATGGTGACACTACAAAAACTGAATGCATTAGGATGGGAAATCCTTAGTCACCCCACACCGTATTCAACTGGCATTGCACCCTCTGATTATTACCTGTTCAGATCTCTGCAAAATTATCTAACGGGAAAAAAATTCAAGTCTTTTGAAAGTGTTTCTAAGGCAGTTGCTGACTATTTTAACTCCATGGATGAGAACTTCTACAAAACAGGACTTTACAGGTTACCTGGAAGATGGCAACAGGTTGTAACAAATAACGGAGCATATATAATTGATTAATATTAAACACATATTTTTATAAATGAATTCAAATATTTTCTTTAAAATACGACAGAACTTTCCCTCCAACCTAATATAATTTACTGTAGGCAAGACTTTGTTTGAAAAAAAGCAACCTCTTAATCATAGAAATTACTATTACTTATTCTGAAGACATTCTACACTATGCTCTACTTTTGCCATGATTTAACGTTCTGGCTAAAATATAATCACTCAAAGCATGCTTGTATAATTTTTTCTTACTTAATTAAATTGAATGTTTAATAAAAATCCTTTACATAAATTTAATAAAAATTGAAAGGAATGTGATAAATTTTTATCTATTTATTTGTAAAATAGCGGCTTTTAACCTAAATAGTCGACATTAAATAGAAAGAAGTTGTCAATATAACAGCAAAAAAATAACGAAATTGTCTGTTTCTAAAATTGTATGTATTGAATGAAAGAATAATATGACGTCTTGAGAAACGAAAGAAAATGACATAAAAATAAATAAATACATTCAAAAATCAAGTAGGGAAAAATAGAATAGAAAAGGCCAAGCCAGAATTTTTAATATATAAAATTTTGAGAAAAGAAAAAAAAAATTGCATCATTATTTTTTACTTTTTATGATTAAAAAAATAACTGTGAAATTAAAAAAAAGTTGCCATTAAACATGGAAATAAAAACCTGATTGCTATAACCATATTAAAAATATATTACGGGAAAATGGGGAAAAAACATTTCATGATGTAAAATTTGCAAAATAAAATAAAAATATCTTCATACTTCGAACTTCAATTCAGAAAATATTCAAAATGATGTATAAAACTTAAATACAGGAAAAAGATAAAAATCTGCTTTGGAGTTGATGTATTATTTGAAGTAGGTAAGTTTTGTTCAATACAGCTTTAATAATAGAAAAAAAAAAGAGAAATTGAAGAATATAAAAGAAAAGCGAAATTAATTTCAGTTTACTATATAATGTATCAATGCTAAAAAAATGGTTTAAAAATTTAATAAAATGAGATAAAAAAACTGAGAAAAATTGTACCATAAAAAGATGCTTGGATTTTAAAATGATGCTAAAGAAATTTCTGTGTGATAATATCTTCTAAAAAAATTATGTTACGTATTTTTGTTAATCATTAGAAATATAGTTAAAGAATTTCATAAAATGGGAAAAAATTGAGTAATTTAATTGCATTATTAAAAAATAAATATTTGAATTTTTAAATGATGCAAAAAATGTCGGCAATAATATCTTCTTCAGATATAGCAGAAGAGCACTAAATAATGGTAGTTTTTTTTAATTAGTTGAAACTTTAAATTAAATTTCCGATAACATTTGTCCAAAGTAAACAAATTCGCTCTTATTATACGTAGATAATACCTATTGTTATTTCAATAATTCCATTAGTTTTATATAAAAAATAGAAGAAAAAGAATGCCTTTATTTCTCTACGTTAATGATTAATCTTCATTATAAATTAGAAATTTAATAGTATTGACATATTTATAAAAATAATAAAAGTAATGAAATATATTATTCATGGTGAAATTCATTCTTTTGAGGATATCTCAAAAATCATACTGCAATCGTACCAAACCCAAAAGTCTCTTATTATGTCAATTTTTGATAAAATATATAAATATAAAAAATTTGAATTCCCAAGAAAAATTATTTAAATATCAGATTTGCTAAACATAAAAGCATATCTTCAAAGATTTGAAAATATTCCAAATAATCCTTCTTGGAATCATGGCTCATTACAATAAAGCATTGATATAAAAGGTTACTTTCCAATAACTATCACAATGTATGAATGTAACTAATGCAGAAAAGTCCCCAGAGTAAACAACGTAAAAGATACATCAATATCGCTTTAGGCAGAATCATTACGCTAAAGGCTTATGGTTACTTGAGAAAAAGATACTCACAACAATAACCTATCTAGTATCTTAATACGGTTTCTTGGGCTTACTTGGACTTCTAGATGTCTTTAGTTGTTAGAAAGAAATAGTGAGGGTTTCTTTTTGATAAAACATTCTATTGCTTGAGCACGAAATATTATACAAAAAGCTAAATGAAATAACATCCTAAGTTATTATAAACTTTAACATTATATTATAATTAATCTGATCTTTGACATTTGAGGTTTGTAAAGTTGCACTCAGAGATTGTTTTTTCTATTCAATTGAAGAAACATCAGTTGTATTTTTTGAAAAGAATATATTTGAAATTGATTCAAAATTTAAACGAGCTCTATTGTTGAAATATAAAAAATAATTGCCTTTGGATTTCTAGTTTCCTTTTACCGGTAAGAATTTTTATTGCATCAAATATGCCATTTGCTCTACCATTAAATAAACTATGAGGTTTTAAAAAATTTACTTACAAACTTTGGATTAAAAAAACTTAACATTATTTTATAATTAATCTGATCTTTATTAAATCTGATCTTGATATAAGGCAAAGTTATGTGAAAGTGCTTTTCTACAATTTCAAGAAATTAAAGGATAACGCTTGTTATTTTCTGTCTCTACCGGAGAAATTTCACATATTAAACAGTTGTTAAACTCTTCCGCTGAATTACTTTAAAGAAATTGTCCTAACGAATATAATATTTGTTTATTTTGGTAATATATTAGGTTTGATTGTGTCTGGTAATAGATTTTCTATTGAGTTTAAGTCTGATATTAGGTAAAATAATATTTTAAATTTTGATTCAATGAAAAGTTTATTAATTCAGGGAGCCTGATATTCATAAAACATTTCAATTATTTTAAAAATCCTGTCTTTTAGGGGTATTAAAACATTTTTAATGTTATCAATCTTTAATAGCAATAAGAATTTATTAAAGCATAACATGTTTTGTTTTGGAAAGAGGTACCCCATAGTACAACTACCTAAATGGTAATAAAGTTTTAATTTATTGTATGTTAGAAGATGGGAACGCAATTTAAATTTGTCTTTCTAATTCTATTATGTTAAAAAAAATTAGCCAGTTTAAATGGACTTATTTATTAAAGATTGGTTATTTTTGTGCATATAATTTAAATAAAGCAGCTTATTATGCATGAATACATTCCATTTATTGATATAATTAGTGTTATGTTATTTTTAAATTAACAAAATTACAACACTTTGGAAATTAGATCTATTATATATGATAAAATTCTATATGATGGAATTTTTAAAATTATTTTTTCTGCAATACGCATCCATAAAATATACAAAAAAAAAACTTGACTAATTTTAAGAAATATCTTTCATTACATATCAATATAACATTAATTTGGAACAATTTAGTTATATTAACGTTCCGTTTTTAAAGCAAAACTACTTTGTGATGAACCTCATAATTTTGAACCCCCTTCTCCAAGCCCCCGACACATTAGAGAGAGATATTTAAATTACTAAAATTGACTAATGAAATGATTAAAAAAATCGGAGAGAAGAAATATCCTTTTTAATGCAGAGCTGCAATAAATTTTAAATATGGTCATGTTTATAAATTTGCATTGTATTTACAAATTATAAGATTCCATCTTAAAAGTCGTTTACAAAACTATTCTTAGGATAGACCATTGAGATTAGAATAACCTAGTTTTGCAATAATGACCTATTGAATAACAGTAGCTCTCTAAAGTGGGGTTTATAAAAATGTTATTAGTTTAATTTTATTAATGTTCTGTTTTAAAGCAATACTAAGGCTGTTTGGGAGCAAACTTCGTAATTTTAAACCGTGGTCTGGTGAAGAGATCAACACCTGAGCTGGCACCCCCTCTCGATGCTTTCACACTGCACCAACGGAATAACGTTTGATCCCGTTGGATTTAACGTGAGGAGGCCCGCTTTCATGATTATTCTTTGACGGAATCAAGTCTCGACTGCTGTTGCTTTTATTTCAGATTTAATGGTACAAGCACCACATGTGGGCATGCTTCTCCAAACATGTGATTAAAAATATGAATAAAAGATAAAATTTTATATATCAGAGCTGAAAAATGACCTTAAAAGCAAAAATTCTAGTATAAAGTCATACTACTGATCTCTGACCTGCCTCGAAGGCACACGGATAAAGCATGCAAGACTGAATAACCTGACAGCCGCAACAGCAACATTGGTGGGAACTATGAATGAAACCTAAGAGCCATCGACGGCCACGGTACAATCCTCCCCGTAGGGAGTACATCCCGTCATCGTTGGGAGAGTCACCGGGTTGGTGAGATGCAACCATCCTACCGGAAGCATCTCATCCTCATTACGAGGTGCCCTCCAAGCTCTTCGGCTCTGGCGCCGAGATCTGGTCTCCACTGCTCATTAGTGCCTCGAATATTTTCTGATTTACAAATGAAATCCAAATTATTCAAATACTTTAGGTTAAACATAAAAAAGGGAATTGAATATAGATAAGCTTCGAAATTCAATATTTTATATGAAAAACAAAATTTCCACTTTGAAAGAAAAAAAAAGTACAAAGAAATCTCCAAATTGAAAAAGAAACAAAAACATTCTGTGTCATAGAGAAATTGCAAACGGCTTTCATATCTTCTCAACACAGATAAGAAACTCCCTATGGCAAAACATAAACCTGTTGAACATTTTTTCCCTTCCCGTCTGTACGTGAATAAAATGTTTCTGTAACGTTCACAGGCTGGGATGTTTATTCTGTCGTGATAGGGGCCCAGCCGGAAACTACGCCCCATCGACTAGTTCTCGAAATCCCTTTAGCGCCACCCGATTACTCCTTCACTGGATGTGCGCCCGGGCGAAAGATAATCCTTGAAACTATAAAAGCACTTTCTCCTTCGATAGGTATACTCGACAGTAAGTAGGTAAGGGGCAAAGTCTCGGAGTAGACTGTTGTTAAGTGTTCGCAAATCCCCTGCAGCTGACACGAGACTGGATACGATGTTTGACAGCTTTCTGAGAGAGTTGAAGAGTTTCAACAGGGTTTGTGACCTGTCTTCATACATGTTTTAAAACAAATTATTACTGCATCATACATTAGGGACAACGGTAAAATATGTTATAGAGAGTAAATAAGTATTGATAATTTTTAAATTCTTTATTATATTTTCAAAATTCTTAATTAAAAGTATTAGGAATTTTTAAATTCTTTATTATATTTTCAAATTTTTTTTATTAATAAGTATTAGTTATTTTTAAAATTTTTTATTAATAAGTTAAAATTGATTTAATATAATAATTATAGGAATTTAAAATGAATATCTAAAAAAAATATTATAATTAAAAAAAGAATTATTTATTTTTAAAATTCTTTATTATAAGTATTAGTTATTGTTAAAATTCTTTATAAATAAGTATTAGTTATTTTTACAATTCTTTATTAAAAAGCATTAATAATTTTTCAAACTCTTTATTACTTGATTTAATAATATTTACTGGAACTTAAAATGAGTATCTGGAAAAGATGTTATGGTGAAAAAAAGTATTAATCTTTTAAATTCTTTATTAATAAGAGTAAGTTGCTTTATAAATTCTCTATTAAAGCAATTATTTTTTAATTCTTTATTAATTCTTATTTATTATTTAAATTTTTCATTAAAATATCATTTATTTTTAAATATCTTATTTACAAGTATGAATCCTTTTCAAAATATTTCGAATGACTTATTATTATTAGTTTAATTATTATTCGAATTATTATTAGATTTTTTTATCATTAATTATTTTGATAGAAAGAATTATTATTAGATATTATGAAATACTATTATAAACTATTATTAGGAATTAATAATTATGATTAGTTATTAAAATTGATTATGAACCGTTATTATTATAAAACATTAATTTTTCATTATTATAAGAATTTATTTTTTAACATCATTACTTATCACTAGAATTATTAATTATTATTCGATTACATTATTTATAATTATAAATTAACATTAGAATTTATTCCTTAGAATTATTAATTATCATTGGAATTTATTATTTAGACTTATTTTTTTATTATTAATCTTAGAAATCTATTATTTAATACTACAAAGTAAGCAGATTATTTATATAATTTCATTTTTAAAAGGCATGTCTCAATGTGTATCATTTATACTTAAATATCGAATTACAGCGAATTCAAAAGCTAAAATTATTGAGAAATAATTTTAAAAGTATGTTACAAGATATGAAACTTCTAAAGCTGCGATTGTCTCACAATTAGAGATTGTTTGAAATCTAGTTCAGGGTACTCTTCACCTCGCCAAGGATGACAGTTATGGCAAGTCACAAATCAAGATAATGTGCAAAAAATATTTCATAGTACTGTTTATCTAGTCAATAATTTGGATTGGCAACTTGGCATTGATGGTATCTTTGACGAAGTAAAGATGTAGATACCATAAGCAAGATTTTACCCGAGAGAAACTCAGCAGGTTTAACTTGCTTGTTTTCGACTTTCTTTATAAATTCTTTTTGTATTTTTAAATCTTTCACCACATTTATTATTTAACAATTACGGAATATTTATATTGTTACGAAAGTTCCGAGATTCTTTCAGATTTGATTAATAATTACAACTAGCAGGCCTTTGTAACAAAAGACAACTTTTATTGAACAAGAAGACAAGAATGAATAGAAAACAAATATACAGCCGAGACGAACACAAGAAATACACTGCACCACACTACAAAAAACAACTGACCACAAATAGACATCGGTAGTAATAACTACGACAGCACAAAAAGAACCTAGGCAAAATTCAGCACGTTACTTCCAGTCGTTGCTTCAGTCTATAATCTTTCCAGAAGCCTGCTATTCTCTACTGTCTCCTCTCTTTAGTTGTATCCAAATTCCGATTCTCCTACACTCGATGTTGCTTCGACTATAAACGTCAGGACTCAACAGACAGATTAATTAAGCAATCGCTTTAGTTCCACATAATGCTTCATTTTCGTAGGACCGAACTATTCCGCTGTCTCTTTCCACGAATTTAATAAACAACTGATTATGACTTGATACTGCCGGGATTTCATATTTCTCGATGGTGAGCATAGAAGGTTCTGGAATAACAAAACATATCTCGGCTCCTATTGGCTCAATGACTAACATTTTGGATGTTTCCAGTATAATCTGTTTTATAGTCAAAGTCCCCAAATTCGTCGCCAAATTACCAAAGGGTCATTAGATTTGTATCCAAGCTTGAGATCACTGATTCAGCATCCAACAGATCTTATAATAAAAGGATCTTTCCAATCATTGAGTTAACCATACCGGGGAGCAACATTACAGATTTGTAACAATATAATATATCGATATAAATGTAACGAGGTGACAGATAGAATACAATATACTTAGAAATCTGTTCTTATCATACTATATAATTTGTTACATGAAATATTAATGACCACTAAAACTAAGTTTCTATTAGTGACCGCGCACACACACACACACACACACACACACACACACACACACA
>JAPMOQ010043084.1:36852-294966 GCA_026543055.1 Argiope trifasciata
ACACACACACACACACACACACACACACACACACAAACACACACACACACACGCACACACACACACACATATATATGTTTGTGAGTGTATGTATATATGTGTATATATATATGTATGTATGTATCATATCACACACTGTACAAGTGATAATAGACATTATTTTCTTTAAAAAGAGAAATATTATTAGATTTTTTTAAATATACTTGTGGTCTTTTTCGATAATCATTAAAAAAAATCCTCTAATTATTTTATAAATAATAAAAAATATAAATAATAAATACTGTATTGAAGTAATTTTTTTTTCTTTTGAACCAAATTTGGTTATCTATTTCGACAAGAATGAGATAAAGACTACAGACAACTCCTTTAATAGCATCCTTAAAAACTCTGAAATGCTCCGTTTAGAAAAATAAAATCAATGCAGATCTTGGAAATTTTCAAAAATGCGTTGATTCCCCTATTAATTAAGCGATTCAATTCCAGGACCTTTTTTTCCGTATTTTCTCTCATTAACAAAAGTTCAATTAAATTTTTTTCATGGGAATTTTTTAGGTATATAGTTAGTGATTTCAGTATTTAAAAAATGAACTAGTAGAATTATTTAAAAAAATCTTTGAATGCATTTAAAATACGATCAGATAGCTAATTAATATGTCAGAATCATTCGACCTAAACTGGGTTACTGAAAAATAGAGATTTTTTTTCAATAAAAATTTAATTACACTGAATAAAAGTATGCATCAGTGAATTAAAAAGCTTGTTACTAAATTTCTTCTGTGATAGTTCTTTTCTAAGTATGTTAACTCAATATTTACTGATGAATAATGAATTCATTTGTCACAATTTTGCATATCAATACGCAATAAATCGACATTATATGTATAAAACGTAATTTCTTGCAAATGCTTTAAAAATCTTTATCTTCATCTAAAATGAATAAATTATCACACTAAATTCCGACATGTTTTATTACTATTTAACTGAAGATCTTTTATATCAGGTTGGCATTTATGTTCAAAATTCAAATAGCAGACTTTAATAATATGTACTTATTTGATAATTTCTTTCTATAACTCATACACAAATCTGACAAATGCATTTTTTAAAAGGTGTTTAGCATTAATTTAAGGATTTAACAAAATAGAGCTAATATTGGAGCAAAATTGCAGCGGAAAATTTTAACTCTGATAAATTTGTCTCGGGTAAAAGTAGCAAAACAATACTGAATGCAACTGCATTTTAGTGCGAAAAGTTATCGATCCAATATTCCTTTCAATATTCTAAATATTAATTAGAATATCTGTTAGTGAGTAATCTTTTTAATGTAATAATTCACAACAGGAATACAGATATAAATTCTTTGGATGGTGGAAATGCTCATGTCAAAATATTTTTTCAAGTTGTAATTAGGATTTAAGTTAATTTAAAAAAGGACTGGGAATTTGTTTTTTACAGGAACTCTTGAAAATATTAATGTACGAATATAATTTTTATTCTATTTTACAGTTTAAAATATTATATTTATAATGATCAATGCATGACATGGTTATTGTTTTTTAAATTTTGATGTTTTTTAAAAATACATCCTTTTGGGTAATTTTCAACAATAGATATTACTGTTAAAATGGAATTCTAACCATTATCATTGTTTGAACATTGATAATGGCTTTTAAACACTATCAAATATTTAATCATGTGATTTTATTTCTTGTTTAAGTTGTGAAAGAGATGAAGTATTGATCAATTGAGCATTTTATGCAAGGACTGAGGAAATGAAAAACTCTTAAAATAAAACTTATGTTTTGAAAAGGATTACTTAATTTTTCAACAGCGTCATGATTTCATGGAACTCAATTCCATCAGGAAAGTTCATGTAACATAAGAAGAACATTAGGTGCGAAATTTATTTGACAATTCTGATAATTAAAGATTATTCACATTTAATAATTGTTTTATGAAACTGTTTAAAGGAGAGCTCTGGCTGAAACACACAGAGATGAAAATAGAATAGCCTATTGTCTTCCCAAATATTATATTTTATTTATTTATACTCCAAAATAATAATTTCATAAAATAACTTCAATTATATATTCAATTTATAAAATTAATTTTGTGTTTCGAAATTTCATGTAATTTTTAATTTAAAACCAACTTTCAGTTTAAAATGTAATGGTTGATGTTTAATGTAAACAATTATTTTTTCAGACATGTTATTTTCCTTTATCTATTCACAAATTACGTTTTTGTTTTTATTTTTCTAAAAGCAAGATAAAAATGTAAGAAAATGATATCGCGTTCAATAAAGAACAAATGTCTCATTCCAACATGCAATACAAAATCTTGATACCTCATATTATTTTTCATAATATAGATTTACTGATCCTTCAAATTACTTTAAAGTGAATACTACTTCGGTTGTTTCTAAAAAAAAACAATTCTACGAAATGTTTTCACCGATAAGTATAACTATGATATTTATCACGTAGATGGACATTGAATTTTTTTATCACTTACATAAAGAAGGAAATTCCCTGAAGTATGTAAAACATCCATTGCAAACAGTCGTTAAACTTTCCGCTTAAGTTAGTCATTAATAGTGGTTTTCGTGCTTAATGAAAGAGACTGAGCGGAAGTTTTTAGTTGCCTTGAAACTTCACTTTATATGTTTACTAATGACAACTTCTGAATGCATTAGATAACGTTTGATTTAAACAGAGAGGTATCTTTGTAATGACGCATACAAATATTTGACCAGTGTATACGGTAGCGTTTCTGATAAGAAATGAACCAGTCAATAACTTTCCGCTTTCAGAAAAAAAATAATAAGCAACCATTCGTTTTTAAAATTAAAGTAGTTTTTATCACAAAAGATATGCATGAATGTTGTTTAATAAATATTTCAAACTGGAGCTCATAAATATTTTATGTTTAACTAGGAAAGCGATAAATGCGTGGTTTCCTATACAAGGGGTGCTCAAATGAAAAGGAACGAAACGACACTGCGGGTATAAATGAAGACTTTATTCTACGTATATACCATAAGCATGAGCACAACGATCTCATTGATTAACCAGCCGATCGATTCCTTGTTCCCAGAATTCCTATGGCAATTTCTCTTTTAGATATATTTTCCTTTTTACATGTTTTCAGAGCACCAAACATGAAAATCGCTGGGAGACAAGTTGCGGCTTAGGGATCGAATTGCTCCAATTTGAATTTGGTTGTTTCAAGTGAGTGACTTTTGACTTTGGAGACGTGTAGACGCGAGTTATCATGGTAAAACCCCATCCGTATTAAGTAGCGCCGGTCTTTTGTTGTTGATGGACCTGCGCAATCATCGCAGTATTTTACAGTACACATCGGAGTTATTCGTTCTTCTGTGCTCGAGAAATACAAGTAGTATATATAGTGCCAACTGAATCTGAAGGTACTCTTTATAAGAGTTGCTGCCCTCTTTAGCACCTGCGGACTTCCGCGCATTTTCCAATATACGCCAGGGACTCCAGTCACCACAGAGACATCATCTTCTATAGAGGCATAGGTAAATATGTTAACGGGTACGTTGTTACGACATTTCGTACTTTTTCATTTGAATACCACTTGTATTACTCGACGACTTTGGCGATTAATGTGTTTGCCTTGAATGTTGGCTTTTTGACTTCTAAATGTCTACCTCTATTACTAATAAAGAATAACAGGTGTGTTTGTATATTTGTTTATGCTTATTGGGAGCTCTAAAGGGTTGTTGTTGTTATTAATTATATCACTTTTTACTAGCCCGTTGACATAAAGCTGTCAGTGATTTAAGCCTAAATTGGCATCTCTTGTTTTTCAGCAGCGGCAACCAAGGCCAAGAGTACGACTTAGCTACTCCATGCTTCACATCACTTGCGCAATCAGTTTTATAGGGGGGGAATTCACACACCTCGCAGATAGAACACAGAACAACTGCCATGGACGAACCGGGACACCCAGATCACGGGGAAGACATGCTACCCCTATGCCATTACGCCAGCGCTCTAAAGGGTAGATTTCTTGATTTAGTGCTATCAAAGGAGGCATAATTATAGTTTGTGCGGCGGAAATATACGCGGAACAATTTTCCCTAGTTCAATTGAGCAAAATTTTGTCATTTCTTCCAAACATTTTTGTGTAACAAAATTTTTTATTCCGTTTGAAAATTTAAAAAAAGTCTTTTTGATAGTATCAGGTTAACAGTCGCACAATTTTTTTCTTGGAGTTCTGCAATAACCCCCCCCCCCCACCTCCTCTAATTTCCCACAATTAACGATTTCCATTACTGATGTAAAATTTGAATAGCATTGGTTGTTTAAAAAACATTTAATCACTTGACTTAACTGTTGAAAATGAAGGAAGGAAGTTTTACTTATAGTAACTGGCGTTTTTTAAAGGATTTAAAGGACAATTTTGGGTCGAACCCCAAAATTTTGAGCTGAGGTCAGATTACTCTACCTGAGCTGGTAACCTCCAACACAAACTTTTGTGTGAAGGGTGATCTGAAAAAAAATATTTACAAGACGAAGGATAAAGGCTTTATTAACAATAGGCACAGAATATAAATGACAATTAAGAGACATATGTGGCTCTCATTTTTCTACCTAATCACCAAACTTGTTAAAGCATTTATCACACAGCCGGATCAATTTCTTTAAGCGTCTTAGTAATAATCAGGTTCCTGGCTATTGAGCCAGGTTTTTTGTGATCCTGCTTTTGGATAAGGGTTTCTTCAAAGCTGAGAAAAGGAAATATTGACTGGGAACTAAATCAAAGCTGTATGGGAAATGATTTAAGATCTCCCAACTGAATGTTTCTAGCAATCTCCCAGCCCACTTCAAAAGAACGGCACCATTTCGCCACTAGATTTCTGCTAACTGATTCGCCCTCGAAAACTTCAACGATTTGTCTATGAATGTCAAATGGGAACATATTCTTGACCCATAAAAACCATATCACGGCTTGCATCTTGGTGCGAGACTACTTCTCTACACGTCTTGCCCTTAATGTCGCAGGACTATTTTAGGGCTCAATATTAACGCTATCTGCTCTAACGACCGGCCTAAGAGAACTAGCTCTGTTGTAAATGGGAATATTGTTACCACTCTGTTTAGTTCCCGCTCAATATTCCCGCTCCCAATTTTACATTCCAAATACTGCTGCTCTTAACTTTTTATTTAAATCACACCTCGTAGCATATCATTGAGATGACATTGAAAGAAGAAAGATTTTGTTTAATATACCTGTAGTTTATATGACTATAACTATCAAGAATCGTCTCCTCGAAAGTTTTGTCGGTTATTTTAAAATAAAGTTTAAACCTCCTCCTTTCAGCAAAAACTTTTCACCTTGACCAAAATCATAAGCCAATCAAATTAAGAAATTATTAAAAATATTGAGCGATCTTTAAGGATTTGATCAATTACTTATATAAACTGGCGTTAGGAAATTAGCAGAAATATTTATCATTTTTTATTACTTCTGCTATCTAAGAAAAAGGGGAAAATAGAGAAAAACTCTTATTTGATAAATATTTCATTTTGACTAATTTAAAAGTCACAAGAAAAAAATTTCTTTCTGTATATTTAAAGAATAATTGTTTCTTGATTGATTACATGTTTGGGCAATTAACACTTTCAACGCTACTGACGAGAGACGTAAACGACGACTCGTCCTTCAGATACTTTCGATAACAGGTTTCTGTGGGATAAAACTTATCTCTTATGCCACTTTAGATAGGTTGAACTTTCTAGAGCATATCTGAAGAATATTTTTTACTTTTTTCAAACTGTCATAAGAGAGAAATTTTAGCCCACAGACGCCTGTAATTGGAAGTATCTGAAAGACGAGATATCTCGTCGGCAGCGTCGAAAGTGTTAGGAATCTAGAATACATCAAATGGAGTTGAAATTTTAAATCGGGGTTAACTTTATTTATCGAACCGATTTATAAAAAAGTGAATCACAGCTTTTCAAATATAAAATAAATGATTAAGAATTTTATGAAGCAAAAATTGAAACCTAAAAAAATAACAAAAAATTTCTAAACCCTAATTTAAATAATATATTGAAAGGTAGCATGAGCAAAAAATGTTACTTTAAAGAATTCTGAAAACAAAAAGATTCTAGAACATATTTTATTGACATACTGCTTCAAAACATAAAACTTTATGCAGTTTGAACTAATATACAAATAAATTTTTATATTATATCCTCCAAGTTTCACAAATATCACCATCCCATATTGGGAATATTTATGCATTATTTCTTAAATTTCTTTAAACATAAAAATAATTACTTGATCATTAATACAGTTACCTCAACTGTGTAAATTTCTGAGGAATGACGTAAGGACTTTTTTAAAAATTCAATATTTACTTAAAAATATTTCAATTATTTTACTTGATAAACATATATTTCTCGCTCTGAGAAATGTATGAAAATTCAGTTTAATACATTCTCGATCGTCAAGTTGCTGTCAACTTACAATGACTCTCAATTTTTACATTATTCTGAGCACTTTTGTATAATCTTTTTAATATATTTAATAAATATATCCTATATTTTTTGCATACCAATCATATATAGCGTTCCTAAAATATATTATTTGCATTTATTTCTAGATACGTTATTTGTTTACATATTTATTAAATTCCCATATCATTTCCGCTGCCGTTGCCATTTGTCATCTTTGGAAAGGAAGAATTGCATAATTTCCATTCCCTCTTTCACAGGCACAAAAGAGTAATCCAAAAGCAGACGATTTTCTGATGCATCTGTCTTTCTAGAAATTACTTTGTTTTTATAATATCCGGAATGGCAACGTGTAAACAATTAAGTTAATTGGATGCCTTAGAATCGACGAAACTAATCACGAATTTTCGAATGCGCGTAACCCTTTTAATTAACCATGACTTCCGAAAGAGTTCCCACGATGTAAATACTAAATTAAAATAAGGGTTCTAAAGCTCCTTCTCTAATCTGTAGTATTGGAAGTTATTTTAGCGAGGTAATATTTTCACTCAAAATGGCAGGTTGCTATTGTATTTTTAAAATTAATTCTGGAAGTTCTTATTTAATCGAAAGGTCGTGAAGATTTCTTAGTTTCCAAGATGATTAATATGGAATTAACGAGAGCGTAAATTTAGCGAAATAGTAGATTGTATTAGTGAAATGATTAGATTCAGGATACCTTTTTTTGTAATTTCAATTTGCATCATACTGTCTCACTTTAAATAGCTAACACTTTCTGTTGAATCAATAGTAGATGTTATGCATTGTAGACAAAATCGTGTATCTGGGCATCCCGGATATGAGTTATAGTTTGGGTATGGCTATTCTCTGCCCTGTGTTGGTTAATTCTCTGCCCTGTAGAACAAATTGGTTAAAAATTAAAATTGTAAAATATATTCTGCTTACTGGACTTATTTAACTCTTTGAAAACGAGCATTAAGGTTGGTTTTTTTTATCGTCATTGGGTTATTTATCTCTATATCCGATATGACGCGACGTGATAATAAATCATGACTATATGCGACGTAATGATAAATCATCATCGGGGACAAGGATCCGATTTGGATGAGTTTAAAATAAAAAATACATAAAAAAATTCAGCTAGTCAATCAGATTTCTTAAATTTGTATGTAGTTAACACACATAATAATAATAACAGTATAGTTTTAACTACACATGAGCAGGTTTGTTTTAACAAATCAGAAAGGAGTGCGTCCCTAAAACTTTCTCGAAGGTTCTCTAATAAATTGGTTATGTCAGTGAATGCCTTACCTAGAACTGACAAACAATAGCAATTGAATATTAACTTGTGCGATCGAGGCAGCATTTTTTGTGAAACTATCGTGGTTTGATTGTGAATAATTTGACGATTAACTTTTAGCATACATTAATAGTATCCAATTTGTATCTTAGACGCAATTTTCGGAACCGATTGAAACAAAAAAATTAATACTATAGATGATATATTCAAGTCATTGCGTTTTCAATTATTGTTTTAACTTAGTTTTGAAAGAATAGACTAACAGGAACTATAGAAAGTACAGAAAGTCAACCTTTTGATGGATTTGACTCAAAATTTTACAATTGCGTGCTCTATTGACATTAAATCCGTATGCCAAATTTCCTCAATCGAGATCTCTTCATTTTGGAACTTTTGTGTTATTTCCTATACAAACAGTGAGACAGACATACTTTCTATAACCCTATTTTATTCAAAAGTTAATAAAATTCTGTAAATTTGGTGTATAGAAAGCGTACCTAATTTCAATCGTTTAGATTAAATTGTTTTTAAGTTATGTTTGTCACAAGTCATTACCAAGTCATCTTTGTCATTTTCCAAAAATATGTTGTTGTTTTTCAACCGAGGAAAGTCTAAAATGTTGAGATTCGAATATCACGAGTTCGAATTTTTTGATATCTATATTTACTCAATACAACGAATATAAGAAAGTAAAAATGTAATTACAACAATATTAGGTTATGAAGAAATGTTGTAACCTATATGATGATGATCATCATAAATAATAATTACAATTTATTAAAATATAAATTAATCTTAAAAATATTTATTTATTTTTTTAAAATTAATATTTTATACTATTCCTTGATGTAAAAAAAATCCTCTAACATTTTAACTAAATATTACATATCGTTGAGGCTTACGTATGTTGTTTTAGTGAGTCAAAGATAATTTTAATTCTTAAATTATTTATTGCATTAATAATTTGATTATAAAATTTAATTTAAAAAACTTTGTGATTCGAAATTTGAGCCAAACACATCATAGTGTTCGAAAATTTCGAAGTACGGATAAAGAAAGAAAAAAAATGTATCTAAATCTCAGTATGGATTTGATGTTATTTTAATAGGGTTATTTGCATGCTTAAAATGATTTGATTTAAATTTTTGCTGTGTTAGAAAAATGCATAACGGAACGGGATTTTTTTTACTAGCCAACCGTTTTCTTAACAAATTTTACCTTCGGATTGCAGGATTATATTTATGAAAAGAGAAAAAGCAGAATCCTACAGTTTAAATTCTGTTGATTAAATTTGTTCTGTACGAATATTTTTTCCTTTATATCAGCTGAAGCTTATTTTTGGCAAGGCTTGAGCTAATCAAAATCAATGACAAGCGTAAACCAAAATTATACTTACTTCATGACGTTGTTTCTCCATATTTCAGACTTATGAAAATATACATTATTTCTTTTAGTTGTAACTTTTGGATGTAAATGAATATTTAATCCACGCCACTTTTTTAAATGAACCAACTAAGTAAGACAATTTAAGCTAAATGTTTCTGTAATTGGAAAAAAGTGGTTAAAACCCAGCGCACGTAAAAGCCTAACTTATTTCACTGTCATATTAAATGGTCTCAACCACAATATTTCATTTTCTCTCCGAATATCAAAGTTTATTTCCCTAAAATAAAAATCGCCAGCTTTTGCATAGATGTATAAAAAGTTTACTAAGCAAAAATAAACATTTTATTTATATGAACGCAGATGATGTTACTTAAGCAAATTTAAAGATTTTTAGGAACTTTCTTTTCATTCTGAATATGTTTAACAAGTCTAATCAAATTTTTAATGAGAAAAGTTTTTACTTCTATTATTTCTAGATTCTTATATTTAATATATTAATCGGAATTAGAATTGATTAAATCTAAAAAAAACAGGAAGGGTAATCATGAATTTTTCCTTAAAAAATGACAGAATATGTGTATTATGAGAAAATATGTGTGTATATGTGTAAAATGGCAATAATATGTTTGTTATTCATCCCCAAATATGTTACAGCATTTATTTTATTTTTCTTTGGTAGCAATTTGTAATTTTTTGAACTATTGATATAAAAAAGTAATATGAATCCTACATAAAATTTGGTCTCTGCAATTATATGAAAAATACTTCTACTTCGTTTTATTTTTAGAGCATAATATGAAAAGATCTAAAAAATATAGACTGAATTATTCATTTTATCAGAAATAATTTGATTACAACTATTTTAATTAGATATAATTAAAGTAAATTTAAATTATGTAATTTATTATATGTTATTCACAAAAAAGATAGAATGTTGCTATTTGTACAAAATGGATGGACCTAAATTCGTTTTTCGATATCGAAACCATTATTAATCTTTATTTTAATTTATAAAGTTTCTCACAAAATCGAAAAATAATATTCCTCGTTTTCTATTATTTCTCTGATGTTCCACTATAGAAAATGGTTCTTAATAATATAAGAAACGTGATTTCTTATCTTCTAATAAGCTCATGAATGTGCAACAATATGCATTGGATAACTGTAACCCATTTCTTTGACCAAGGAACCATTAAACTTCTTGGGGGTATTGGTGTGATATTTCTGGAGAATGTAGTGTTTAAAGTTATGAAGCATACATTTATATAAATTTATTTTTCCCTTATATAGGTATATTTATAATTTATTTAAAGAATTTTATCTCATATACATGCAATTTCAACTCACGAAAAATTGATTCATTTGAAATGACAAAAAAAGGCTAGTTAAATATAGGCTTGTGCTGAGTTTGTGTTTTGTTAAAATTAAACTTCCTTAATACAAAGGAGCCTAAAAGGAATATTCACAATGAATTATTCTCATAATGAATTAAGATTTATTTAGTTATATTTCCTCGATCTTTATCACTTAAGAGCAGACATGTAAATTTTTAAAAATTTAGCTGATACACATGGATTTCTTTTTGAATTTTTTCATAAAAAGTATCAGTTAGAAATATGAATAGTATCAAATTCTGTATCAACATAGCAAATATAAAAAATTTCCCTATATGAAATATGATGAAATCTTTCAGTTGACCCTTATAAGGATAAAATTGTCTTCGAAACAATAAATTCCTAAGTTGATAAAAATGTAAGGAGCTCCAAACTGATGCAGAGAATGGTTTTTAGTCAATGTTACTAAATGTCAATGTTAAACTCTGGAATTATAAGATAAAAATTAATTAGTAGCGTTTTCTTTGGAGTATTAAATGATAATAAGTAACGTAATAAGTCACAGGCACGCAATTCAAAACTAATTTTTTCCTGATATTATTTAGAGACAAAGCCTATTTTTACAAAATATTGCTAAAAAATTAATACTTTTTTATTTTACAAATTTAATTTCTGTCTATAAGCAGTTTGTCATAAAAATTATTAAAACCATTTGAAGTTTTGAGGCAAATTATATGCACCTGGATATAATTTTCAACATTTAATTCGAAATGGTTAATCTAATTGCGTCGATTCGCCAGCTTCAGAAAGCATTTAGTACAATGACTCTCCATGATTCATATTCTATCTTATCCATGATCCATGGATAGTCATTAGTACAATGACTATCCATGATATATTATACATTAGTACAATGAATTATCCATGATAATGATAGATAGACATTGATCTATCTTTGGATAAAAGAAATGGACGGAAAGTCACAAACTTCTGGAGAACTTCAAGTAATTAAGTATAGTTTTAAGTAATAAATCAGAAATATATAAAATGGTACTCGCTTTTAATTTGCATAAACGCTTCTATTAATGTCAAAGAAAATAAATTTTATTGTTAAAAAGAGCTCATTTCTTTGGGAAATGAAGTCCATAAGAATTGGGATAACTTTAAACCGTTTTCATTAAAATGCCGATGAATTTAAATTCAGTTAATAAATTTACAGGAAAAAATATACAAATGTTTTATTCTTGCTATGAAGTGATATCAAGAGCTCAAGAAAGTTTTAATATAAAAAGAAATTTAAAATACACGATAATCGGAGAATGTATTATTTAGCATTGAAGAATATTTCGATTGTTTTAGGTTTATAATTTTCCAATTTTGCAGCAACAGAAGGCTAATTTTGCAAACGCTTTTTAATTCCGAACAATTAACAGATAGCAAGAATAACATCTGAGCCGCCATCTCTTTCTTATTACTTCCGTATCACCCTATGACGTCGTTATAATCTCTACGCCATATTTAGAAATAAAACTGCTTAGCCAATGGATATTTTTGTGGATTTTTCAACTTGACAGCTACTAATCTGAAGCCGGGATATTTTCGCCAGTTAAAAATACTCATATTGAAGAAAAATATCTATTTAATAAAAATATTTGTAAAGGTAAAATTCTTTGCTGCGTCAGTAAAAAGAAGTTTTTGAACAAAGTATAATAAAGAGAAAAAACCCCATAAATTGTGATTTCACGTTACTTTTCCAACAGTATTATTATACTGTATCTGTTGCCAAATATTGGCGACAACGCATTATAAATAAGAACCAAACATAATAAACGAAAATGGCATCATGCCTTATCGCTGATAACGAGGTAACTATGATTCACATACTTCATGTAATATTCCGCCGAACGCAAAGCGTTTTTGTAACTTAGACAAGGAACGATTTAAAAAGGAAACAATATGAAACCAATAATAGAACATCAATATGATCTACATATTTGCATTTTTTGACTTCCTCTCTCTTTTTGAATGACCCACTTCTAGAAAGCTCTTCTTTTAAGGTTACGTACGTACTCAAAACTTCGAAAATCGTTCAAAATATTGAATATTTTTTCACTGTTTCAAAATGTTCTCTGATTCTTTAACTTTCAAACGATACCAATATATCAATATTTGGAATATTTATCGAGCAATAAGGAGTTTTCTTGAGATACTTTCACTAAAACTCTAGTTTCGGTATTTTTTAACCTCGTTTTACGAAGAAAGCTATTTTTTCAATGTGTTGCGCCATTCAAACAATCATAACTCAGCAAGAAATTAACCAAATACAATTATTTATATATCAAAATAATCTGCATGAAACAGTAGATGTTTTGTATTTCAATTAAAGTTATATTTATATAAATAGATTTCAATAACTATTTAAAAGTTAAAATTACAGAAAAAAATCTGGCCTTTTTAATTTCATTTTATGGAGAATGATTTTTTCCACTATGTTGCTTCATTCAAACATTCGCACCTCAACAACAACAACAAAAAATACAATTATCTATCTATCAAAATAATCTGTATGAAAAAGTGAAAAATTTGTGCTTTAATCAAGGTTATATTTACAGAAATAAATTTTTAATAGCTATTTAAATGTTAAAATTACAGAAAAAAAAAACTCGCTTTTTCTGTTCATCATTGACGAAAAAATTGTTAAAAAAACTATATATTTTATAACTTGATTGAGGCAGACAACATGAAAACTAATATTAGGCATAATTTCCAACTAGAATTGTTAGTTTATCAAATTAGAAATTAAGGTATCATGTTCCAAAAAAATATGCTAATTAGCTCATTAAATATTAATTAAATAATTTTGTAATATAGATTTTTGTCACTGAAATGGTTTTAAATATATATAAATGACCTATTGTGAAAAAATTAGATTTTTAAAGTTCTAATTTTTTTAAAAAATCTTTTGTTGTGTACGTACACCTTAGCTTTTTGACATATAAACCTTCATGATTTATGATAGAGTTTTATCACTTTTTATATTGATCCGTCTGATATAACAATTTCCTTAGGCAATGCGAATGACTTACTATTTTATCACCTACACAAAAATGAGAGAAATCGACACTAACTTCCTCTCGAATAGTTTATTCTACAAAAGCCTGATTGGATCATAAAAAAGGATGAAAGCGTACTACAACTATTAACAAAGGTAAAAAAAAATCAGTGATAGTTTATTCACAACAGCCACAATTTGATAGCCTCGAAAAAAGTCAATTTTTCATCAGCTATCTCGAGGGACAGAGAAGACATATTTCTTCAGGGAAACTCAGAATATTTTTTTTTCAACTTTTAATTTTGTTGAGAATAGGTTTATACTGAATGGCAATGAAAGTGATGCAACAGAGTTTCTTTCATTGTACAGTGATGTGTATTTTGGGATTTTAAGTATTTATTGGATGAGAATCGAAAAGAAATCTTGATTCCCCAGAGTTGGAGCTTTGCAGAAATTCTTTTACAACTTATTGCATTTCGGTATCTGTGATGTATTACGTGTATAGATTTGAAACCATATCAGTTTAGAAAGCTTTTATTCGTTTTGATGCTTTAACAACTTCAAACAAAATTAGTTGTTTTAAGATTCGAGCTAATCTTTTTCAAATCTCTGTAGATCCGAATTCTGTAGAGATTTGGGAAAGGTAGCTTTTAAGGAATATACACTTTTATTTGTCTCAAGAAACATTTTAATCGGTGAGAAAAAATATGATTATTTTTAAAAACTTTTAGTTAAAGTGTACGTACATACTAGAAAATATTTTTTTAAAAATTAAGTTTCTTCACAGTATGTCCCTAATGCATATTTAAACTCATTTCAGTGAGAAAAAACCATATTACACTAATTAATTAATTAGTAATTAAAGAGCTGATTAGCAGATTTTTAAAACATGATTTTTTAAATTCTAATTCGCACAGACCCACAAATCTAGTTCGTAATTATGCCTAATATTAGTCTTCATACTGTCCGCTGCAATCAAATTATAAAAAGGTATAATTTTTTTAACAATTTTTTCAACAACGATAAATAGAAAAAAGGCGAGATTTTTTTCTGCCATTTTAACTTTTAAATAGCTATTGAAATCTATTTATATAAATATAACTTTGAAATATAAAACATCTAACGTATCATTCAGATTATTTTGGTACATAAATAATTGTATTTGGTTAATTTCTAGCTGAGTTATGATTGTTTGAATGTTACAATGTAGTGGAAAAATAGCTTTCTTCATAAAATTAGGTTAAAAAATACCGAAACTAGAAATTTTAGTGTAAGTACCTCAAGAAAAGTCCTTATTACTCGATAAATATTCCGAATATTTACAATATCTAGGTATCGCTTGGAAGCTAAAGAGTCTGAGAGCATTTTGTATTAGTAAAAAATATTCGACATTCTGAATGATTTTCGAAGTTTCAAATGTGTATATACACCTTAGCTTCTTTCATAATTGTGGCAATATAATTTTCCAATCATTTCTTCATTCACTTCTTAATGTGCTAAATTTTAAAATGTTTTATAGTTATGTATTCAAGATGTATTCGTTATTTTGTATATCAATTTGATACTTTCATTAATAGTTGATTTATTAATAACTTTTTGGTCCCATAAGCTGGCATTATTTGACAAACGATTTGAAAAATAGAACTAATTGAGTTCGTGATTTCAGACTATTGCAGACTCCCATGGTAAAAAAAATATATTTGGGCAGCAGAATAAACAGTTTTATAGTAAGTATTAAATATAATTTTCAGTTTTAAAAGAGTTTTTCAATTATTACATTTTTTTTCATTTAAAAATGTAAATACCTAAGTAATAGTAATGGTATTTATTTAATGTAAATATTATAACTATTGCTTAAAAATGTGTATAATTTACTATTGCTTCACATATACTTTTTTACAAAAATGTAAACGTTTAATAAAATAACGATAAATAAGTAGATGGAGAAGTATTGACAATACATAGTAAAAGAAAATTATTTTATTGAATTTTTAATTAAAAAATATATTTGTTTATCATTTTGGAGCAAGCAAATTAAAAGCAATATTCTGCTCTAAAGGAAATATTATTTCAAAACTTTCTATTCTCAATATGAGATGTTAGAAGTCAAAAAATTGTCTGAAAATGCATAAACATTTAATTTTGTTGAGGATCGAAATTTTAAAAAATTATTTCTTCATAATAATATTTCAGTAAAAACTTTTATTACAATGTACTTTAAGGATTATTCCTTATTTGTTCAATTGATTTATTATTAATTTTTTGATAGTAACAAATTATTTCCCTTTGATCATAAACAACCGCTCTGTTACATTAATGGGAAAAGTATGATGATATTAAAAAGTCATACCTCAATGTTCAGTTAAATTAAGGAAGTCAAATCCTTTGAAATTCGTAAGCAATCTGATAGTTCGGTTGAATTAGTTAATCTAACAAATAAATATCGAAAGATTTTTTTCCTTACTAGAAAGTAAGAAACTAAATATTCAAGGTAATTTTTTATTAGCTAATAGACGCAGAATCTGTATACCCATGTTTGGTCAGTTATTTGTATAGTTAGTAGCAATAAAAAAAACTAAGGATACAAAAAAAATGATTGTAAATTTGAAGAATAATAAACATTATTTTCGTATGTAGAGGTATCAAAACTTCAAACATTGATTTTAAATTGATATTAAATATTTATACATTGTCATTCACTTATGTATTTTTTGAAAAAGAAAACTTTATAAGAATTAAACAAAGTATTCTATTTTAGAAAAAATTAAATGCTTTTCTTCTAGCTTAAAAATTTTAACAACTGGAGATGAAATCTGACAAAGCTCAGGGAAAATTTCTTCATCCGGAAAAAGAGTTATGCTTCCCTAATGAATTTTGCACGAATTATTAATTTTCTAGAAAAAAGTAATAAAATATTTATAAATAAAATACCAATAATCTGCAATGTGTAGCTCCCAATGGGTGACAGCATTTGAAAGACAAGAAATTTGTATTTTTGCATTTCAAAAAAAGAGGAATTATTTTTATGATGTATGGAATATTTAAATAAATTATGTCAGTGAAAATTATTGAATAAAAATGAAAATAAAAATATTTATAGCATTCTTATGCTGGGATATCTCAATTTTTATTCTTCGTTCAAATCTATTGAAAAGTTTAACTATCAAATAAGAGAAATAAAACGAAATTTATTTCACTTAGATCAAAAAAGGAGCAAATAATTTTACCTTATATCAATAAAAAATATTTTGTTATTTGATATTATGATTAGTAGCTTATTTGACTAACCAAACTTAAATTCAAAATATTATTTTTGATATTTTAATCTATACGTTTGAATTTTTAACTAA
The DNA here is from genome assembly GCA_026543055.1 of Argiope trifasciata. Classification (NCBI taxonomy): domain Eukaryota; kingdom Metazoa; phylum Arthropoda; class Arachnida; order Araneae; family Araneidae; genus Argiope; species Argiope trifasciata. The sequence goes on from JAPMOQ010043084.1 coordinate 53,763, forward strand.
ATTTGCTTATTTACATACTTTATACATCTGTTTACAAATCAGTGAGAAAATATTCCAAAAAGAAAATGCAAAATATTATTTCAGTTTTATAAAAATTTCTGAAAACAAAACAGCTTAAAGAAAATATTGTTATAAATGATAATGAAAAAAAAAAGGATTACAGCTAGACTCAGGCAATATGGAAATTTTACAGTACAGTAAAACAACACATCATTGTGAAAATTTGGACAGAATCGGTCAATAGAAATGGTACTGGTTTAGAATTCACACTCGGTCGCTTTACTTTCTTCATACAAAAAAAAGTATGATACAAATATATATCTACAAAAAGAAAGTATTATAACCTTTAAGAAAATTGAAACTCAAGAGTTTAGCAGATAAGCAGGGCGTGCATCATGTTTTACTTTGTCGTATACAAAGTGTGAAGAAATTGAGAAAAATGTTGTAATAGTAATAGAAAAAAACCAATATCAATATTTTGGAAAAAATTCCCCCAGCTTTCAGACCTTATTAAGTTTGAAAAATACATTTTAGCATTATGCCTATCTGTCTGTGGCAAAAATTACTTATAACGACTATAAACTAAACTAAGACTTAATACTGGAATCGGCAATCTATTGAAAAGGAAGAGCCAAAAGAAACAATTTCCAAAATTATCTAGTTTTTAAAGAGCCATTGAAAATTCTTTATAATATTAGAGTATTTGATTATAAATATTTGATTTTTGATTCAAACTAAACTGCTTTAAGATCTGAATAATCTTTATTCATATAAAAACACAAATATAGATAGTTACTTCAATGGGAGTATTGGCTTTGTATGCCTTTTGAAAGTTTGTTAAAATCTGGCTTATAGTCATTGTTTTAAGTTTCAAACACGACTCTAGATTTTTATCTGTTAGTTGATTTTTAAATTTATTTTTTATTATATTCATGCAAGAGGACGCTTGCTCACATGAATATGCCGACCTGAAGATCATCAATACTCCATATGCCAACTTTTTCACCTCACTGTAGCTTTATAAAAGACTGTTTCATGCTTCGAATACGACAGCCTTAACTTGCGAAATTTCTTTTAGAGCTGTCCATTTGTGCTGTTCATCCATTTCTGGATTTCTAGATCTTCGAATTTTCTCTTGAGTTCTGTGAACTTGCCACTCCACATGTCTTAGTGTTCAACTTTAACGGTGGCTGTTTGAGTGAGACAGAAATCCCATGCAATTGGTTGAAAGAAAAACATGTTTACGGAATCTTATCTTTAAGAACAAAACAATATTTAAATACATCTCATTGTGGTCATGTTAAGCGTAGCGATGTGTAATTAATGATTATGTTAATAGACGCTGTTGTGAGATTAGGTATTGAAAATATATTTTAATTTTTTTTAAAGGGTTTCGATAGTAAATTATTAATTTTTCGTATGGAACTGGGGAGCCTCAGCTTCACATAAAAAAACCCAAGTTGTCGACCCCTGAACTAGAGGGACAGAATTTGGTATATCGTCTTTGTACTAAATTTGTAGGTTTCTACCAAATTTTGATCAAATGACATTCTGAGAAAATCTGTTTGTCCGTCTGGCGTCCGAATATAAATTAACACCATTACTGCAAAGCGAAGAGAGCTAGATGTACATAATTTATAACACATAAAGTTAAGATAAACATCTAAGTTCTTATCAAAACATTAGATGGTTGAAAGTTCCTTGGTCTATAATTTTGTATCCATATATATGCGATTATTTCAAAACATAACAATAAATAAAGTTTGATTTAAAGTTTGAGCAACTAAAAATATAAATATTTTTCAAATTTCGCACCATAATGTCTGTACTTTCACATTTTTATAAGCGCGATAGCTTCAAAAGGCATTGATTTACATTTATGGAATTTGGTAGGTGATCTCATGATTTTGACTGTCACTGTCACCCATTTTAAATTTACTTTTCTCTGATTTTTATATTTTTATTTACATTTTTGTTATACTTTTATTTCAATCTTTTCCTGTCATTTTTGTAAGTAATACTTTTAGACTGACTATCATTTACACCACAACGACCATTCAGTATAAAGTCCATAGTTAATTACATTCTACATAACGTTAAAAAATTATTTCATTCAGATACGACAATGCTGGTGCAGTAGATTTATAAAAACTCGTTTTACTGAACATGTATTGAAAGCTTTTATATGCTTTTGGATAAACAGCATTTACATATCAATAATTTGCTATAACCTGGCTTTTAATTGATATAGAGATAACATAAAGATATCATTGGAAACAGTAACATAATTATTTTTATAGAAATTTCAAAAAACAAAAACAAAATATTGATCAAAATTCATGTTTTGAATGTAGTCATATATCTTAATAGCATAAAAAGCAGTTATTTGGGGGAATAAACTGGTCACCAAAAGTAGTTGGTTCTTACTACTTGCTATATCCATAAACTGTCTAGGAAAATGCTCATTTTATTCTTTCCATTTTAAGAGAAACTGAAACTTAACTTTCCGTTCGGTGCAATGTAGTCAAAATAAGAAACTAGCTCCAGTAAACCTCCAAATTACGCTTGAACACCACACCACACCTCCATTTCTAGAGATCATGTGTGCCATTACCAGTTTGGTATGGATGTAGGTGGACTTTATTAAAAACAGATTACGCATCAATCAATTGGAAAGAAATTTACAATCGACAAAACACGAATATTTGTAACATAACAAAAAAATGATAAAAACTGGAATGAAAAATATCTACAGAACAATAAAGCCGGATCATAAGAAAAAATGGTACTTTTCCATTAGCCGGGCTCAGAGTAAAATAGCCAAATAATGCAGAATTCCGCCAAAATTCGTCAATGACTTTTATTTCACCAGCGGGTGACCGAGCTCCGATCGGAGAAAACAGGTATCGAAGCTAACTCGAAGATTTAAATTTTCAATTGTGATTTATCAAAACAATACATGTCATAAGAAAATTTGTGAAGCCATTGGTGAAAAGTTAACCGGTTAAAGTGCACCATTGTAAACTATTCTAAACGAAGTTAGAGTTTGGAAAGGGAACTATTCTATACAAAGATAAAGTAAAGGTAAAGATTGAAGTGTGTTGAAGTTCAATATTTTTGACAAATTTATTTAGAAAACCCAAACATATATACATACATAAGAAACATATTATAAACCTATAACAGCATAAACATAATAAACATTAATCAACAGCACGTTACCGCTTGAAACCTATTAGGCAATAGACAAAGAAAATTTAAGGGCTGCCATCTATAGCCATTATGGCAAACTAATAAAGTTTGAAAATATCCTATCTGTAACTCCGAACTGCTCAACCGTAGCGCTTCAAAACCGGCTCCAATCGATTCCTCGTGGCCAAAAACCCCAGACCCCCAAGTTTACCGGAGTTTATTAATTATGGGGCGATTTTCGACTTGGCAACCATTCCTTGTATTATAGTATTAGATTGATTGTTTTGTTATTTGCTTGGCTTGGCGATTTGGCTCCCGTTTGGTTGACATTGGCTACTTTTGTACCTGGATAAAAGTACCGAAAAAAATCTGTCAAATATTCTTTATTAGTTTCTTGAAAATTTTATTGTAGAAATAATGATTTTAATAAATGAAGTAAGGAACTCATCACATTTAGCATTGCCTTCCCAGACAACAACAGCAGCAACAAAAATAACATGTGGGTAGTTATTCACTTAAGTAAAAATTCGACTGACTCAAAGAAAATCCGATTTATCACCAGATTGTCTCTGGAGGCAGAAAGAAAAATTTCTTTTGAACTGATCCGCAGTTCTTCCAACTTTCAATTTCAAGGGGCACAGTGCTCCATTTTCAGCGAAAGCAGCACAACAAAGTTTCTTCCGATGCGTAGTGGATTGCATTGCGGGGTTTTTAAGTATTTATTCAATGGCAATCGGATAGAAGCGCTGGTTCCCTGGTGGCCGAGCTTTAGCGGAAAACCTTTTAAAATTTATTTCCTTTAGGTACCTGTGTTGTACTTTGAGAAAGGATTGGATACCATCTTATTATACGTAGATTTATTATTTGCGAGTTTTAAATGGTTTTGAACGAAATAAGTCGCTTTAATATCTGAATACTATACAAAAATGGAATATATTGCTTTATAACTTCGAAGGATCTATTTATAGTTTGTGAGATGATAAGTAGAAATATTTTCAATATACAGTTAATAATATTACTTATTTTGAATTCAAAAACTTTAATACCATGTATTTTACAATATTTCTAAATTGTATTATATTTCCCTTCAGTAAATGTAGAAATTTATATTTTAATTCCTAGCTTGTTCACATGTGCGATTTTAAAAGAATAATAAGTTTAAATGTAGCAAAAAATTTATCAAATCTCAAACAATAAGCTATTACCAGAAATTACAAGGGTTGTTCAAACGAAATGGTACTAAGCGACACTGTGGAAATAAATGAAAATGTTATTCAAATTATACTCCATTGGCCTGAGCACAACGATCCCATTGATTAACGAGTTTAAGCATTCTTTGTTCCCAGAATTTCTGTGCCAGTGACGAGACTCAGTCCTTCAGGGTGTCCTTGAGCTCTCCGCCTGAGCTGAAACGGTTCTTTTTCACATGTTTTTTTAGGGGATCAAATACATGAAAATCGTAAATCGCAGAGTCACATGTCTAGGTTGTAGGTCGGATAGTCGAACTGTTCCCACTTGAACTTGGCCAGGTCCACGTTTTCAAACCTTAGAGAGGTGTGGACGTGCATTATCATGGAGAAGAACCACACCCTCCGCGAGTAGCCATCGTCTTTTATTCTTGATCTATCTTCGTAGTCTTTGGAGTGTCTCACAATGCATATCGGAGTTATTGAATCTTCTGTGCTCGCAGAATTCAACAAATAGCGGACCATAGATGGCGAACTCAAGGACGCTGTGAAGGACGTGCCACCGCCACAGGAGTTCTGGGAACAAACATGGAATCGTTAATCAATGGAACCTTTTTACTCTATGTTGTAAACTTTGAATAAAGTCGTCATTTATACCCACAGTGTATTTTCGCACCTTTTTCATTTGAACACCTCTTGTATTATCATAAAGCATAAATTTTCTATTTTAAATGCTTTATCGAAATTTTTACTTTCTCTTATGTGTAGTATACAGAAAATATAGTTAAAGTCAAAAGCTACGAAAGCGAGATTTTATCGAATCCTTACGTTTTAGACTTCCCTGAGCTCAAAAAACACATTTTTGGAAAATGTTCCTTCGTCTGTGACAAAAATAACTCAAAAACGCTTCCAGTCAGACAGATTAAATTTGGTATTCGTCTTTAAAACAAATTGGTAGATCCCTATCAAATTTTGAGGGAAAAATGTTCAGATGCAGTCTATCTGTCCGATTGTTCGAATATAATTCGCACAATAACTACAAAACTAAAGGAACCAAATGAATAAAAGTGTTCACACATTTATCATCTACTGTATTGATATACCTGTCAAATTTTGTGCCAAATCCATTGTGAGGTTGGTCGCCTCTTGGCTTGTACTTTCAGAAATATATAAACGCGATAACACAAAAACGCAGTATGATAACCATTTTACATTGGGTGTGTGGTTTCGTGACTTCAAGTGTAACTTAATTCTTACAATCTACTGAGAAAATACTTTTAAAATACCGATTCGATTTTCGGATGTTATTAACCGCTTGCCATGACTTAATCACGAAATAACACGCCAAGGATGAGACGTTAGATTTAATAAAACTCATAAATTATAGCCAAAGTTTAGTTTTTCGTAACTATAGTAAGACAAAGCCATGTGAGGCGTTTTCTGTTATAAAATCATTATTAGAGAGTATGCAAGAAAGTTTTGAGAAGACCATTTCTTGCAAGTTTCAAAAATATGAGAATACAATCTGTAAAGCATAATTTTTAGCAAAAACTACATAGAATATTTAAAAAATTCACTAGATGAATTCACTAACTTTGAATTCCCTGCTTACTTTCATTCCAGGTAAAAAGAAATTAGAATGAAATTATTTAGGATTATCTTGAACAGGAGTTTTAACTTCTCAAAAACAACTGAACGTTGAAAAGATTGAATTACCAAACTTTTTACTTTCTTTCATAGTAAAAATCTCTTGATAAAATCAGGAATTTCAATCTATTTTTTCCATCAATATATAAAATATTTTAAACATGGAATTTTCAATTTATTTCAAAATTTTTTTTGCTTTCACTGATTACTTTTCTACTTGCGCTACGTCAGAACAGTTTATTTTTCCGAAATGGAATGGATTTGACGCATGTCAGCAAAGTTTACTTACTTTTTCGCTTTCTTTTTCGTTTACATCGAAAGACTAAACTCGACTATCTGATGCCGCTTTACTACTAAAAGCTTTCTCACAAGGGAAGGATAAATAAAATTTTGTGTAAGTAACTTACTGGAATAAAATGTCTCTATAGGAATTACATTTCAACGATTCGGTCTTTCTGTTGACTTCGAATATTTCAATATTTAGTGTACTATCTATTCACTATTCATCTTACGTTTCTTTTCGATATACTATTACGCTTAAAATGTTCCCAAATGTTCTTTTATTAATTTATTATAATTTTATTTAGAAGTTTCTTTAATATTTCTTATGAAATAGTGAGATTGAGCAAAATATATATTTGCTCCAGCCTTCATGCAAAAATATAAATACGGACTTCAAGAACCACCTCTATTATTTTCGCCATCGCACTTCTTCGGAACTTGAGAATAGTTGACTTTCAGTCAAACTCTTCATAAAAAATGTTGTGTGAGTCGTTATACTAAAACTAAACTCAGTGAAACGACAACGCAAGTGAGCCAAGGCCTACATTTCCCATATCTGCTTTCATGCCCTTTAGTGCAAGTCAAATGTCTCGATTAGATGTTCTCATAACGCGAAACCGTTAGCTTTTAGTTCTCAAGCATACCTGATCATCCTCAGTTTATTGACCCATTGAAGGGATGAAAGGCTCTGTCAACCTTTCTCAGCCCGAGGAACGAACCTCGAACCTCGGTTGGGAAGCGCTACCACTACGCCAGCAGGCTTCGAATCATTGTTCTGGTTGTTGATAAACCAGAATATGACACCTTTTTACCTGTAATTTAATATCAAAAGGGATTTCTGAGCAGGTGACTCATATTGGCAGTATTAGCTACTATACGATACCTCCATGATATTGCTCGATATTTTAAATACTGAGCATTACTATAAAATATCGTAGCAGTATTTGGTGAGTCGATGTTAATAAACATGAACCCACAATGTAACCTTCCATACTAAAATAGTTCTGTATTAATACCAGTTATCAAGAGTTTCGAATATGAACTGCCCCTAGATTGAATGATATCTATTCTGAAAATACACTGAGTTAAGTTAATTTGGTTGGATAATAACAGATACAGTGATTATCCTTATTGCCAAGAAAATAGGATGGCTACGTATTTTCAGTAACTCATACATCAGAGTATAATTTTATTTTAAATTGCAAATCTCTTTTGTAATAAAAGTTTATTTTCTAATTGAATGTTTTTTAAGTTTGAGATTTAATTTTCCGCACTCAGTTCAAATTCCTCGAATAAAAATGTGTGGATTATACTATCTAGAAAAAATCCCTCAGATCAATTCTTTTCGAAAGCCTTAAGCTAATTAAAACCGATATTTATTCTTTATGAATAATACACAGATTAAATAACATGAAAGAAAATATTCGATCCTCTGGACAGCTTTCTCATTCTGTTTCGAGAGCGAGGTATCACACTAAAGATTTGGTGTCTCTGGTGGCTGACGAGAGCAGCACTAGGTGGCTCAAGTATCAAATAAGTCATCTATCAGAGAAGTAGTAGGGTATAGGCTTTTATGAACTGTCCAGTTTATCCGAATTATATTACAAAGAATCCCAAAATGCTATTCACTTGTTCTACTGAAAATATAATGTAACATATTTTAAATAAGTTAAATAATTTAACATAAGTCATTTTAAAACATAGTTTAAAAGCTGTTTAACTTATTAATAATCATTCATGAGAGTATCATGTTTCTAAGTAAAATTTCTCAATCTTGTAAGCTAAAATTAAAACATTCTAAAGCCCTATAATCCGATATAAAAATTGCGTATAGTCTACGAATATCTAAAATACTTTATGGACTCTTAATTGAACCATAAAAATAGTACATTTTTTAAAGGAAAGTATTTAATTAAGTAACAAAAAAGGAAATAAAGTAGCTAAGGTACAAAATATCGCAATATGCAAATTAACTATTAATTAACTGCAAATTAATTATTAATTGGCATGCACAATTTATCCAGTTAAATATAGACTAATAACAGTAATATGAAAACAGTTAAAAATGATTGAAAATTCATGATGAATATAAAAAATGCTAATGTAATAGATATTTAAATAACTTAAATAAAATAATTAATAAATGAAATGAAATATTTAATAAATTAAATTAAATACTTAATACTCAATAAATTTTATAAACAAGCAAGTCAAAATCTATAACGGTTTTAAGAAATGCTTTTTAAAAGATTTTATTTTAATTCCTAAACATATATGTTTGGTATCATTCTTTCCAGAATAGATCTTTACATATAACTTTGTGTAATACATTATATGAATGTACTGGAAATCAAATTGTAGAATTGTATTAGAATATTTAACTCTAAAATTTCTTATAGCAATATTTTTTTCAGCTCATAAATGCTAGTTCAATTTATGGGACAATAGGTTGCTTAATTTTCTGACTTTAGTTTTATTATTGAAATTGCCATAGTTCATCTTTCATTTTGTTTATTTGAAGGTATTATTTCTTGTTTATTAGTGGTTATTTAGACATATATTTGGATTAATCTTTGCTTAAATTATAATCTTCTACAATTTTGGATATATTTAGTATGAATATAGCTAATGGTCAGTGTTATTAATTCCAAATTTCTCCATGACGTAGAATTTTTGATACACAGAAGAGTTTTATTTGATTGGAGATAATTGGGATACAAATTTGTTGGATAAGCTGATATTAATTAGACAGAATGTCGAAATATCTTGCAATATAACTCCAACTTACGAATTTAGATGCTTTCCCGAAGTGAAGTACATATTCTATTTAATCCGATTTAATTAATTATGCAGCTTAGTTCATTTAAAAAAGTATAAATTAAAATCAAATTCTATTCAGTCCCCTTTAAAAACTGTCCGACCCTTCTTTAATTCATTTAGACAAAAATATGTTTTAGAGACGTTTTATTTTAATTCATTTAGGGTAAAATTTCTCATGAAGCTTACCTTATAAGTGGTATGCCTTTCCTTTTGATGACACAGAATAAAATATTTATATTGTTACAATTGGGATTCATTCGACTTGTGGGTAGATACAACAATCAACAGGCCTCAGTAACAAACGAAGACTTTTATTAAACACGAAGACAAGAATGCGCAGAAAGCAAATATACAGCTGAGACGGCAAGACACAGTAGAAACAGGCAAAATACAGCAGCACACCACAAAAAACACTAGCTCACAAGTAACATTGTGTAGTAATAACAACCCTAGCACAAAAAGTGGCCAGAGTTCAGCAGGAGGAGGGAGTCTTCGCAACTACTCTCTATGGCCTCTCCAAACGCCTACTTTTTCCATTGCCTCCTCGCTTCACCTGTATCCAGTTACCAACTGTATCACTACTACACGACTAGCTCGATCACTATGACACAGTGTTTTTAAAATAAACTACAGGACTCGGCACACAGAGCTTTTGCTTCTCCGGACTGATCTGTATACGATTTAGTTCACGACTTTCTTCAATTTAGACTGCCTGCCTTTTATAGTTTCCAGAGCCGGTCAGAGAAGACTCTGGGCCAACCAAACATATATCAGTTACGATTGGCTCTACCTTCAAAACTTCTGAAAAGTTTCGTATTATCTGTAAAATGGTCTTCCCAGGTTGGTTCATATATATATATATATATATATATATATATATATAACGAGAGAGAGAGAGATGGTTTGTAAATGATTTAACTTTGACGCCGTCAAGAAAATTATATTACTCCTGAAATAATGAAAATTAAATGTATACTCCTGAAATAAAAGGAAAACAACACAGCCGGCAAATATAAATTCATCTTCTAATAATTAAGAATATTCGATTGATCCTTGATTTTGTAAAAAAGAAATAGCAAAATTCAAATCAAGACCGTCATTCAGAGAGCAGAACTAATTTCCGGTCCTCAAGGGTTGCTTATTGTTTGCGGAAAAGTCATTTTCTCGTAACAAATGCGCAAAGCGCAAAGAGTAAAGAAAATGTTAATTTCGCTATTCTCGTAGAGGGAGGATTTCGTGTATTTAGAGAAGGTAATGTCGTGGAGGATTTATTATTAAGAAGTCTTGACAATTATGCTCGTTGAATGATGTCAAAACGGAAGAACTGCAGAGAATATTGCGTGGAATAATATAATCAGAGTGCTAATTATTTTCCAGTCCATATAATTTTTGAAAAGGAGAATAAATAGTCAGTTATATTTATTTTTTAAGTGTTATGCTGTTTATAATAGGTTAACAAAACAATTTTAATAAATATAATAAAATAAGATAGTTTTATAAAATCTTCTGATAATTTTTTAACATATATTATGTTTGTTTAACTCCTTATTTATTGACGGTACTTACAAATACCATTTAATATTTTTATATCTTCATAATATGACTGTTTATTCTGATGGTATTCAATTGAACAGGGAGAATATAATACAGATAGTAAGTAGTTAATATCAATTAAAAGCGAAAATTAAAAATATTTAACTATTAATTAGATCAATTTAGATATTTTTATTAATTAAAATTTTTCTTAGACACCCTTGGATCATTCTGTATAGATACTTAACTACTGGTGCAAAAATAAAGTTGAAAAATTGATGGCAAAATAATTCGATAAATAAAGGGTTAAGAGGCAATCTAATTTTACACCATTAATTACTACTCTTAACTACTCTTCCAGGAATGCCAGGAATTTAATCTATTTTTAAAAATATCCTTAGGTTCTGATTGGCCGGCATCTTGGCCTAGAAGTAGTGAGTCTTCCCCATGACCTGGCTGTCCCGGGTTAGTGTTCTGGTAGGGGCATGGCTATTCTTCTTTGTTTTATATGTGTGGTATGTGAAAGAGCTCCTTTGTAAAAAGGGGTTGTGAAAGAGAATGTGTAAATGTTATCTTTATATGAGGTAGAAGTCAATCTTCTGTCCTGACTCAGGGCAAAAGTCTGACTCCTATCAGGGGTCTATATCCTGAGAAACTAGTGCCAAACTAATTAGATCCTTTTCCCTTGTAACGGGGATAAGTCATCATGATTATTAGGTTCTTGTTTTATTTACAATCACGTAAAACCACAAATTTAAGTTTAAAATTCACCGATTATTCAAGTTACCGTACACGTTCTTGTTGTTTTCGTATCCTGTATGCAAATGTACATACAATGAATGCCGATTATCAGTAGACATGAACTGACATGCTCGTATGTTTACTTATACGGAACATGAAGTATTATTTTGCCACTATGAAGATCAAAATAACTTGATATTAAGACAAGTTGAAGAGCCGGAGGATTTCAAATTCGAAACTCCTTTCCGATGATAAACTTTCCTCTAAATGGGCCTGGATTAAACAGTTCGAAACTGAATTCGTTTCCGTTAGCTGAGAGAGAAAATTAAAAAGAGAGTGCCATTTCAGGTGTCACTTTCGTCATCTGATAATTGGTTAGAATTGCTATTCATCACATATAAACCTGGCCTTGCCTCGTAAAGGAATATAAATGTAATTAAACTTATTTTGAAATAGTTAGAAATTTGGTGTATATCTTACTATCAATAGAAGATTGATTCCCCATTAGAAAAGAATATATGAATAATGAACAGAGCTTACTTGAGATAATTTAATATTTAAAAAAAGTCTAATTGACGAAATTATGGACAGGAAATTATGCCCAAGTGTTTTAATAGAAATTAAATGCCCCTAATATTCCTGGTGAACCAGTTAGTTGCTGGTAGCTAGAATTAAACATGATGGCAAATCAGCTGAAACATTCTCAATTTGATTTTCTCATAAATAATATTTACACAATATAGTGCTTTTTGTATATAATGAAAATATTCACGTTTGCATTTTCGACTTCTTACTATTAAACAAAAAATACTCAAACAGTTGAACAACATAGAATTTAAAGTAATGATAACCAATTCAATAATTTTACAATGAATATAAGAATACAATTAATTTTATATATTAGGTTGTCCTATAAGTTTATTTCCTATTTCTAATATGAAAAGAATACACAATATTTACTGTTTATGATATTATTTATTTTCTTATATAAGAATCCTTTTGCTCTATTACTTTTTTCCGTCTCTCAGGAGGCCTCATTAAGCCTTCTTTCCAAAATTGCTGTGTTATAGACAAAAAATAATCCTCTGGTTGCATTTTTATTTAATGCGTTTATCGCGAAGAGAACTTTTTTGAGGACAGAAAGAACTAATAATCAGACGTATTGAGATCTGCAGGACGTGGTAAAATATCCCTGTCAAACTGTAAGAGCTTCTCTCTGACGACTAATACAGTAGGTAGTCTGGCGTTGCCATGATGAAAACACCTCGTCGGTTGATTAATTCCAGCAGTTTTTTTGCTACGGCAGTCTTCAGTTGGTGGCAGTATTTCGTAGAATTTATTGTTTCACCTTCAGAAAGGAGTTCATTGAAAATCACGCCTTTCTAATCCAGCCAAAAGAACAAAAGAACTTTTTTCGGGTGTAGAAGAGCTATGGTATGACTGAAACCAATAACATAACATATAAGCACGCAGGCTTACACAAGTAGAGTCAGATATGGCCATTAGGAACGCGATAAGAAAGAAACTTTTGAGATCACCTAATGTAATGAAAAAATTCACAGGTTTTCGATTTCTTATTATTCACTCTTAATACAGATCTGCGACATTGTTGTTATACTAGATTTCATTAATTTTATTTGCTGCGATTGTGGAGTATTTTGTTCACACAGAATTCAAACAGACAATTTACACACTGACCAGTTTGATCCAAAATTTAATCCAAAACTAAACGCGCAATTTCCACAACATGACTTTAAATGATTTTGAGTTTTCGAAGATGATAATCAACCATTGATATATCTATTTAAAAACTGCTTACAGCAATTCTAAACCACTTTAAAATTTTTGAAATAGGTTTTTCAATGACAATAATTTTAGTTTCCTATGATATATTTATCTGATTCTAAGGCATTTTCAGTAAGTATTTAATGCATTTGATCTTTCTTATACGCGAGTAGAAAACATCAATTAAAAATTTCAGGATAATGTATCTAGTTGAATTAAAAAGGAATATAACACATTATTTAAACTATTAAAATACACATTTTTTCTAAAATTAATTTATAATTTTATCTTCCTGGTTCGCTTAATATTCGCTGAAATAATTAGCCCAATCATTAATTAATGCGAAATAAAGAGAATAATAAGCAATAATTAATACAGCCGGAATAGTTAGTAAACATATTAACATTTAAAAAAGTGTCTCAATGATTTTTTTTGGTGCTAGATGGGTTGAAGATAGAAGAATCAAAGAAATGATATTTTTTTAAAAGTTTTTTTTTGTTAATAAAATTTTAGAAAGTCATCTTTTATGCTTATTAAATATTTAAATTATTGAAAATAGCTCTTTAATCTTCTTAACAAAAGAGGTTTTTCATTCTAATAAGAGAGCTTTAAATATAATTTTTTTCTACTTTAAGTTCTCTATCGGAATTAAAAAAATATTTTCATTCTTGTTCTCTGTCATGTTTCTATATAATAATGCAGGAATGCTTTGAAGATTCGTATTTGAAATGCAAGGAGAAAAAAAATACTTTACTAAATTTAGAAATAATTTCACTAATAAATGATCCTTAATTTAATTTTAGCTAGGCTTTTGAAAAATAGAAAATAAACTTTATATTTGAAAAAATAAAGCCATTTCCATATAAAAATAATGATTTTAATTGCATAGTTTTACAAAAAAATTGGTCTAAATTTTTATTCTAATTATTTAGTTTATGAACATCAATGATATTAACAATTAATAGCTCTACTAGTGTGGTTTATGGTTTGATGATTCATTTACAAATATAAATTTGACCATTTTATTCAGTTATGCAAGAGTTCCTCGAAACGTAGTAGTTGTAGCAATTTTTATATCCCTCGAGAATCACAACAGAGAACATAGCTAAAACATATATATTTCAGTGTATTTTTTAAATAAATAAAAGTTAACTTAATTTTTTTTTAAAGAAATTCAAATAAATGCTCATAAATAATGAAAAAAAAACCTTACTTTTTTATTCATGATAGTATACAGCGTACAAAATAGTAAAGGTTTCATGAAATAAAAAGCTTATAATGATAATGTTCAAATAAATAAGTAACTACCTTGCCAAAAATAAATTGCATTAAACGTTAACTGTTAAAATGTTATTATTGTGTGCATTTCTATTAGATTTCTACTGAGAATTTTATTTATTTTAGAAGAAGATTATCTCAACATTTTAGTGTTTAATTTATAAAATTTAATTTCCCACAAATGAAATAAACACTCATAAGCCCATTTATTAAATAGTGTACGGAACCAAACATATGTACCAACTTCATGAATCTTTTGCAAGTTTATTAGCCGTCAACTATGTATTTTAATTTACTACATACGAAAAGCGCAGAATGTTTTAATAAAGAGCCCTTTTAAACCCATGATTACTTCATCAATAATTGAATCATAGTTAATTGAATACTAATTTAGGAGCTCTTATGATACAACGGATTAACAACTGTTCAATGAATTGTTAATGAGCCTCTATTAACTTTCATGCTTATGCTTCAACGTAAAATTGAATCCTTTAAAATTTTACATCATGCATTTACAAATCGCTTCTCACAGAGATGGATGGGTTCCAAACATAAAGTCGTTTTCTTTCAAATATTTGTTACAGATTTGCAAGGAAGTAGCTTTATATAGCAATCATTAAAACTTATGAAACAATGAATTAATATATAGGTAATTAGGTTCTATTAGCTTTCCAGGTTTATGTTTATTCATTAAATTCACTCCTTTAAAAATTGTGCTCTGAAAATTCATATGTCGGGACTCGTAATGATGGAGGGGTTAGTTGTATTCAGCTATTTTCTTTAAAATATTTGTCGCATATTTGCAGGGAATCTTTTTAAACTGCGCTCACAATTTTAAATCAGACCATCATTAATTCCATTAAAATTTGTTTGTTAGGTAATAGAGTCATGTTTGAGTAATTCGATAAAAAAACATGTGAAAGATTTATTTATGATGTTAATAAACAAATAACATTCAATTCTTTTCTTTCGTGTATGTTTTGACAGATTATTGCTCCGATACATTTTTGCGGAAAAATTCTAATTTTAATATTTTCCATCACAAATTTATTTTATAAATAATTTATTCATTTGTAGCAATTACGATAGTTTAATATATTAATTCATGATTAGAAATAATGATAAGTCTTCTATCATCTTTTTAAATACACTTTTAAATATTATATCGCAGTCACTAAATTTCTCATGAAATTAAATATACGATATAATCATTGATTCAGGGGATGCAAATTAAATTTCACCGAATTGCCAATCCTAGAAAATTAAGAAATAAATTTTTTCGTATTTATTTATATTTCCTTTATGCAGAGGACAAAACAATTTGAACTTCTCATAATTGATTGATTATCGTATAATTTAT
Source organism: Argiope trifasciata (assembly GCA_026543055.1). NCBI lineage: Eukaryota > Metazoa > Arthropoda > Arachnida > Araneae > Araneidae > Argiope > Argiope trifasciata. The sequence continues at coordinate 69,588 of JAPMOQ010043084.1, forward strand.
ATTCTGTAATAGGCTTAAGAAATGGCATCCATTGAAACACGCTAAACTTGTCCGCATTAAATACTTGTGAAATTTTAATTACTTAAAAATTAGATATTTCATGGATATATATCTACATCACGATGACTTTAAATAATTTTACGTTCCGCACGTTATTGTTTTTATATCTAACAACAAATTTTTTATAAAAATCTTAAACTAAAAGAAATGATACTTTGAAATCATGTCAACACAATTATGTAAGCAACTTCTAAAAACTTCACAAAAAGTAAAACGGATAAAAAAAATTAATGCGATGGTTGTTGCTTTGAAGAAAAACGTATAAAATGGTCTTTTTTTTTACTAAAGTGAAAACAAACATTTATTTCCTTTTCTAAGATTCTATTCTATGAACTTCAACAGTTTACAGTTAATATAGATAATTTTACATTAGCATATGCAAAATCCTTTTTTATCTATTTACAATATGGTTGATAAATGCCGTGCACATGGTTATAAGCACATGTTGTGAACATAAATTAAAAGGATATTTAGAGATTTCTCTACTGGAGCCTTCGTTGTTTTCTGACTAAACAACCCCTTTTGAAAATGAAACATGCCGCAACGAATGGGGACGAGTGTCTGATAAGAACGATCAACGTGGCAGCTGAGAGCCAATTGCAGCTGCTCCAACTCTTCCCATGAGCCACTGCGGAAGAGAGATAAGGTGTTCCCCGCGCTCCCATTTAATTAATTTCGCAAAAGAGACTTCTGTGCTAGCAACAGTAGTTTATGTAACTGGGATTAGTTATGGAAACGAAAGCGAGCCACTGAATTACTTGGTGCAACAACTTAGGCATAATTTACTGGATCTAGCTTTTCTTTTTTCTGTAATTGCCTAATTCTGGTAGAGAAATCTGATAATAATCCCTTCTTTTAGTAGAAAAGAATTATAATGTGTTAGTCAGAATTTATGTTTAATTTGAAAATAAAAGCCCCTGACAAACGTTGAGTAATTGTTTTTATAAATACAAATGAAATAGACTGCAGAAAATTTTGCATTTTTTTTTTTCCTTTTGAAAATGAAAATGAGCTTCTGAAAGGCTAATTTTTTAGTAGCAGTCAAAAAAACCACAAAGTCGACCAACGATATAGTACATGCAAAAGGCATTTTTAATTTTGAAGAAATTGAATACTTAAATTTAATTCTCTCCAAATAAAAGTATGTCGGTGGTTAAGTGAAGTATGAACTAGAATTTACCGCTCTCCGCTTGGATATGTTCAAGAATTTTGTAAGATATTTGCATTTATATTTGGTCAATTGTTTTATTTATTATTTTGTAAAAAAATCATTTTTTTACTGTTATAAAATTGGCAGCACTTTCTATATTTTTTGGAAGTTTTTGATAAATAAAGTTAGCAGAATATTGGTGTAATGGGTCATAGCATTTTCATAATCATCGTTATCGTTTGCCAAACCCATTTTTAAAAGTGGGGGAGGGCTCTTTCATAAGCATGCCACAACCAGGAGGGCTCGAGCCTGGGAAGCCCAGATTCAATGGCCATTGCCCCGGCATGTCTCATAAACTATACATGATTGAGATAATATATTTTTCTTTCAAAAATGGAAGAAAATCCCTCAAAAAAATATTTTATGAAATAGGCACAAAAAATGTTTCTAAAAAATTACCTAATTCCTACGATTGTGCAATTGGTGTCGTTTCAAAAAAATATTTTTAAAATTTGAATTGCTGTAACATTAGTTTTGCGTTGTAATATTTTCGTAAGTTATTGCTTCCGGAAATTAATGCCAATCTCGATTTGATATGAAATGAATTTCATATCAAATCAACTGTATCTTTCTATAACAACCGTCTATTCCCGAAAGATATTTTCAATCATTTATTTTTTGCATATTCTCTGTGGAAAAAAAACCTTGCCATATTTTATTGTTCACAAACGCTGTATAAAATATCTAATGTACTGATGTAGCGCAGTTTTCGCCGATCGAGGTCTGCGAGTTTTCATGTGAAGCAAATTCTATTGAATTCGCTTCAACGGTTCAGCTGGTAAACTCTTCAGAAGCTTTTTTCCTCTATAGAGAATGCATTAATGAAGTTTTGGTTTTTTATTTGTCCCAAAAGTGCAGAAGGAAGAAGGATGGGCGACATTTGAGGATGTAAGGGTCAATATCTTTCATATGAAACCAAAATAATCAAAATCGGGTGTGTGGCTTCAGTGACTGGTTCACTGGTGTTCCTTCCTTCTATTGGTTTACACTGTTCCTGTATATATTTATTTATCTTGTTCACATATTCAATCGTTTCTAAAATACTTTATGTTCATCCACTCAAGTTCAAATACGTTTTTTTTTATTTGTAGTGGATGATATTTATACAGTTTTTTTCAAATATTAATGTATTAATTGAATTTAATTATTTTTTAGTACTTTAAATAGAGTTTCAGCAATTTTTAATGAAAATTAAAATCGACAGGAAGTCGGTAAGTTCAATCGGTAAAATGCAAAGATTTCAATATTTTTCACAAGAAGGTGAAGAATACGAATTCAAATCTTGCGAATATCAATATTTTGATAATTAATAATTTTTTGATAATTATTTTATAAAAAAGCAACTAAAATAAAAAATTTCTTTGTTAACCCAAGTAGAAATTGTATTATATTTTTATATTACTTGTTTAAAATGTTTAGGTTAGATAAGCACACATTTGAGGGTAAAAAAAAAAATCACAAAATTCTTATAAATAGCTCTGATAAACAGTTCAGGAAAAAGCTAAGAGATGAAACAAAATTTGGAAATAAATTTTATAAATGGACGATTGACAGAAATCTGATTTTATTTAAGAATTGCTAATGAAAATTATTTCATCCAAATTAAACAAATTTTTCATCCAAATTATAACTCCAAGAAGTTGTTTTTGAAACTTTTGATAACATACAGTAATTTAACACAAAATAAATTTAAGTAAGCTTTTCTCTTTTTTTTTTAAAAAAAGTTTCAATCGCGTAAAATGTAGCAAATTAAAGTAATATTCTTAATTCCAAATAAATTAAGATTCTATAATTATGCTTATTACTACACAGACATTTTTAACACATGGGGGAAATGCAGATCATTTTAGCAATTTGACATTATTAATCTACTGAAATTGACGAATTGATTAAAATACAACTTGTACCAAAAATAATTTAATTTAGGTAATTAGTAATGAGTTAAATTTTTATGCTTCAATGAACAGAGTGATTGAAGGCATATTGACTTATAATCAATTACAGAACATCAAATATTCCTTTTCGTCAGAGACAATATTCTTTATTTTAGCTTAGTTATTGTTTAATTAAAGATGAAGGATAATGATTTAGTTTTAAAATAGAATGCCTGGAATGTATTCTGAAAGGAAAAAAAGAAATCAATAACGTGACTTTTTAAAAGAATGTATTAATTTATTGAGCATGTCATCAGACTTCTCAAATGCTTAGATAATTGCGGAATTATTCTCATTTATTAAATTGCATTTTAACTCTCTGAAGAGTGCTCTTTCAATCAATATCATTTATCTATTCATTTGTTCATAGGTACACTTTTCTAAATATTAATTAACTGTACTGAATTTTTTTTATCCAATTTCGCAAGTGCTTTGATAAGTCAGAATAGATATTAATATTCTCAAGAATTTTTTAAATTCAGCTCTTAATTACAAAATTTAGTATCTGATGGATTAATCCAAGAATTTAACGGAAATATAAATGAGGTTTTAAGAGTAACATATTTTTCTCACAAAAAATTGAAAATAAACAATCCAAGCTTTTAACACATCGTTGACAGATGTCGAGTTAATTGGTATAGTCAAGCTATAACCTTGCTGACTCGTAAAGTCGTGGTCGATGCGCTTTTGCTTAGAATCTGACCCATAGACGAGGACATTCGTGTGAATGGTTGATAATAATTGAGCTGAGGTCAAGAAGAGAATCAAATGAGTTTTTTTTCTTTGGGGTGTTGAACATTTTTGCCAGTTCCCTGGGTTGTTGTGTTTTTTGATTACCGACTTTACATGTGCTGCTGTTGGATGCTTTATGCACTCTTCTTCTTCACGAGAAGCTTCCGGTATGTTGGTTGGTTCCCGCCACCCTGGTGGGTACAGAAATTGTAGAGTTAGTTATTTCCTATCGATGATGGGACGTGCTTCCAATGGGAAGGGTTATACAGTGGACGGTTATGACTCTCAGAATTCCATTTTTACCGATAATGTTGCTTTCATGGCAGTCAGGGCAATCAGATCTAATCAGAAGGCTTTTAATTAAACGGGGTGTAGAAATGAATGCTTATGCATTCTTCGCCTGTGTTTTGCTGTCTGTATGTTGAAGGACAATAAAGCGTCGCGTCTTTTAGCGAAGGGATGTTTATATATAAATGTTATGTGCAAAAATATATATTTATGTAAAGATGTAATGAACATTACCTGCATTAATAACGCCCAATATATTTACAAGAACACATGCCGACGTCCTGGACTAAAAGTAGCGCGTCTTCCCCGTGGTCTGGGCGCCCCGCTTTCGACTCTCGGTTCTGGCATGGTTGTTTTGCACCCGGTGAAGTGTGTGAAAGTGTATTTTGTATCTGTGAAGTGTGTGAAAGAGTCCCCCTGTAGGAAGGGAGTGCCATCTTCATATGAACTAGATGTCCAACTATTGCCCTCTTGTACTCAGGGGTCTTTACCTCTGAAGACACTGTACCCCTCTTTCCGTTGTAACGCGAACACCACATCATTATTCTTCATCTGTGTTTTGAAGGAGAACAAAGCATAGAGTGTTTTTTGAGTGGAAGGAGGCTGAAATAATGAGACTTTTCATCATGCACGCAGGCCTTCTTAGGATTTGAAGTTTCCTTTACTATGCTGTACAAGAACACATTTACCCAATGACGCTGACGGGAAATAAAAGAGATTCGATCACACTTTTATTCATGGTTGGAAGCCATATGCGTGTGTAAAAAAAACTAGAAGGATCTTAGTAATAGCATAACATATAGAATTTTTCATATAATTGAAGCATAACTTACTTCATATTTTGATTTAAAATTAAAAAATGTTTTGCTACTTAAAATTTATATTGGTTTTTAAAATTGTATTTCATTTGTATCTATTGAAAAATAACCTGTTTCAATGTTTTGATAGATATAATAAGAGGCAGAAAGACGTATACATGAAACACATACAAGGACACAAACAAAGATACACATATACTCATTTCAATCTTTTGACTGCAAGCATTTATCTACATTTTCTTAAAAACAATCAATTTATATTTCCCTAATTATAGCACGCATTCTATAACTTATAAGACGAAGATTTGATGCATTCTCAACTAAAATAATAACACTTTCAAGAATAGAGGCAAAACGAAGAATAGGAAGACCATCTATCAGACGGCTGGAGAGTGTCAAAGAGGATCCGTAGCAGAGCTATTGCATTAGACCAAGTGAGGTTGGAAAAACCTGGCGAGACAACCCTGGCCTTTAACTGGCTATATTTCAAAAAAGTAAATATGGTATGTACTCACTCCAGGAGTAAATAGAAACGTGAAATATAAAACTAAATTTAATTGGTTCACATTATTTATAGAGATTCTATAAGTGATTTGTATTCGGCTTATATTTACTGGAAATATTATTACTGTTGTTGTTTCTTGTTGTCGTGTCCGTGTTTTGCACGGAAAGGGGGTGCAGTAACTTCTGAGGGTAAAGACCCCTGAGCACCCAGAGGGCAGAAATCTGACTTCTAGCTCACACACACGACACAACCCTTTTTAGGAGGTGGTCGAATTCATTCATACACTCATTCATCCATCAGCAAGTCAGAATTTAGATCCAAATCAGAGACCGACTCATCCCTGATTCAGTACCCCCAGAGGTATCGTTTTGTTATAGGAACTTGGAAGACTTTGCAGTCTCGACATATTTAACGAGCCCCAACTGCCATTAGCCAACACGGTGGTCTTTGGCCAAGACGAGGACAGAACCCGCGACCTTTCGGTCACGAGGTCATAAAAACACATTACAGAAACAGATACATAGATATGAAACTGACATAAATAAATATTCACATTGGAAAATACACGGATCATATCTTTTTCTACATGCACCTTCTTTTGCATATTATTTTAAGAAAGTGGGTTTTAGTTTCTTAGCTGCAGTATATTCTCATCATGTTTCATAAGTCGTTGAGTGGATGTATTCTCATTATTTTAAAAAAAGAAAGAATATTGCTTAGTTTTATTATTTCTGTTTTCATGTGCTTTTTTTAAACCAGTGAGAGAGGTCTCCATGAGAGGTCTCTCCTATCATAATCACAAATGAATGCATTTATGTGTTATTAATATTATTCAATTGTCGAATGATAGTTAAGATAATGTCAGTAAGAATGCGATTTGTTTGGCAATTAAACGGTGAAAAGAGGTTAATACACAAATAACAGTAAACGAAATTCACATTTTGAACACATATACCAAACATTTTTATTTGGCATAGAAATGATTAAAAGCAAAATTTGACACCTAACTACAAAAGAAACATAAAATCTTAAACCAAATATCATGTTGATAAGTTTTGCTTTTTTAAAGTCATTACATTTATAAATTCGGAAAGTACAGACAAACAGACGGTTTGGTGTTTCAAAGGATTTGATTCTAACTTAGATTATCTATACTTTAGATGATAGATCTGCGTAGCAAATTTTATTCATTAAGCTATCTTCATTTTGTAGTTATAGTTTTAACATATATTTGGAAAGCTGAATAGGAAACATCATTTAAATGGTTTTCGTTAAGAATTTCAAATTAGTTCTGAAGTTATATCAAATTTTATATATCTAGTTTAAAGTGTTGTTTTTTTTCACAGGCAAACAGACACATATTTTAAAAAATATCTTTCGGACTCTGATAAATTCGTAAAAAAGGAGATTCGGTAAAATTTACATGTCCATGTTTTTTGGCAATTAATATAATTTATTTTTGTGTAAATGAAAGTTTTTGAGGGGACACATAAGACTTGGAATTGACGATGCTGGGTCAAACTATATTCATTTCATTTGAAAAAGATGAATAATATTTAAATATGTAGATGCAAATCTAATGATTTAAAAAAAGTAAAAAAGATGAACATGCGGTGTTTTGCTAAGCAAAAGAGATAATACGAAGTAGCTATAAACGTTGAACTATCACTGAGCACTTAATAAACAGTCATGATGCTATTGCATTGGCAGCACATTGGTGCATCATTTCCAAAAATTAGATGGTGGTGTTTGAATCTAGAATGGCCTATGTGAAAACGGGTTAAGATGGTGTCTGCTTTTCTATTTAGAAGACATGGCCAAGGTTCAACAATGCGAAGTTTATTTTCTGTTAACAGATCTCATTATGTAAGTGACAAAATAAAAAAATATTCTCACAAATACTTTCAAATCAAAATTGCGGATTTTTCATTTAAATTGAAATACAGATGCATATAAAAACACATAATTGATACAGAAGTATATAAAACCACATCATTGATAAAGATATATATATATATATAACCACATGACATCCGTTCCTACACTTTTTCGAGCTGATAAGTCTATTTCTACGTAAAAATTCTATTTTTTTAAATAATTCATTTTTTTTCTTTTCAATGCAATGAAACTTATCATCGTTCCTTCCTGTGGAGAGTCAATTTAATCTGAGGGAACAGAAGAATGAAAGAAGAGGAAAAGAGATATTGAAGCGACGTCTTTTATTGAGGACACTGATTAGCAGTTTTCGCAGCAGAAGACACAAAGAGACTCTTGAAAATAATGAAACATTTTCTTCACTTTAGAATGAATAGCCAATTATTTTTATCTTGTTCCTTTCAAAATTCATATCCTTTCTTTTTTTGAGTCTGAAAGAATGAAGAAAGATGTTAACTGAGAACAAAATGAGTTTTCAAAGTAAAATGAAATGTTTTGAAAAAGGAAATTTAATTTATATCTCTTGGGGTTTTTAAATAAAATTCTGTTTTTCTTATTTTATTGATGAATATTAGCTTTTATTAATTAATAATCCTAAAGCATCGCGTGCTACATGAAATATTTAAAATTCACTCTTGCCTGTAATGTTATATCTGCTACAGGCTTGTCTAATATAAAAAATGTTTTGTCGAATTATATTTTTATAAATGAAAAGAATCGCAAATTATGAATGAAAATGAATTTTACTCCACATACACATGCACACATGCATATATATAGAATGGAAATTTTAAATTGAGTACGTAGAAGCATCTTTACTTAGATTATACATTCTCTAAAAATTAAAAAAAACGTAATTATCTTAATTATCTTCTAATCAAAAATGCTTTACCATTTATATTTGAAAATTAATTTAATTCCTTTTCCCAATTATTTCATACGTTAATACTAGTAATCTGTCATTTGAATTTGTTATATTTTGAGTAAGTTAAAGGGTGAGGGGAATATAGTAAATAAATCATCATTTATATATCGAATTTATCTTTAAATTTCGAATAAAACCAGGACGAAAATATTGATAGCCATCATTTAACAATGAGAGAAAATCAAAAATTGGGTATATTTTTAGTTTTTTAGACAACTGTTTTCTTTTTGCTGATCAAACAACTTGCATGAGGTTTAGTGAAACAAAGGAAAGGAAATAAAAAATGAAACGCATTCCCAAGAAAACTTATTAAATAAAAGTATGACCAATGAAAAAAAATAATATTAAGTAAGCAAATGAATAAATGTGATAGTATTTAGGGATGTGTGAGCAGAAATGAAGTCAGTAATTTGGAAAATCCTTACAATCTCTAGACTGTTTATTTTTTGACAAATATACGTTGGATATAAGAATAGCACCGAATAACCGAATGTTTATTCGGTGTTTAAAAGCTGAAAGGATTTTTATATAGATTATTCAATCAAATACTATTCAACTAATTTTGATCAATACAGGGAAAAAAATGCAAAATAAACGTTTTTCTAAATTTACTGCCTTTATAGTTTTAAAAATAGAAAGAAAAATATATTATAGGTCATTTCAAACCATTTTTTATGAGATTTAATTATTGAAGATAAATAATAAAGTATGCAAACTAATAAGGATCACTTTATTTATACAATTAAAAAAGCTTTATTTATATAATTAAGATTAAGATGCGAGAATTAAACAAGCATTTTATTGTTCAGATATATTTGTAACTAGGTTTTTTGTGAAATGGAAATAGGATAGAAATTATTTTAAAGATATATTTAATCAATTTGTAAATTTTACAGAAAGAATTGACATTTAAAAAATAGTTAAAAAGATTCCTTTTATTAAAACGCATACCTTAAAATACCGTATCTGAAGACAGAAAGCAGAAAAAAAAAAGAGACTATGAGGGAGCAATCAGAATTTAAATAATTAAAAAAAAAGAATTTAGCTAAGACATCTCTTTGATGCGACATTTGTTTGATTGGTAAGTTGAGAGTTTCCGAGTTACACGAATGCTTAGATTTTTAATGTCTCTCAGGTTCCAACTTCAGCGATTTTATCTGTCTACTTTGAAGCTGCAGTAAATTGGAAATTGCAGTCACTTGGAAATCAAGTGACTAAAGTGAATGCTGGTAAGCTGAATTTCGATTCACTTCTCAAAATAATTAACAATGATTATTTCCCCATGGTCATATTTTATTATGCTATGATGACAATGCTGTTCGATTCTCTGGCCTTTGATTTGCTTTCTTTGACGTGAAGAAAAAAAATTGCTTTAAAACGAACTTTTAGAGTGTGAAGAAAAAGAATTAAAAAACTTTTTAGAATTTGCTTTAAAACGAAATATCGAAGCAAAAAAGTATAATAGAACGTTCATTAAATTGTTAGGTAAGGAATAATGTCTCTGAATATATGATATAAAGAATAAAAAATAAATAAATGAAGAGTAAAAAGGAAGTAAAAAGTAATATAAATAAAGAATGAAAATAAAATAAAAATGATATAAATAAAGAATAAAAATAAAATAAAGATGATATAAATAAAGAATAAAAATGATACAAAAAATAATATAAATAAAGAAAAACTAGAATATAAAGAAAATAAGGAATAAAAAGAAATTAATTTTGAATAAAAAGAAAAGAATAAAGCTTCAGATTAAAGAGATACTGCCCATTTATCAGAAGTTTACATAACATATATAAGTAAAAATACTTTTCAAACTTCATTATTGTTTAGTTTGGGATTAAAAAAAATTCCTTTTTGATCTCATTATTAAAATGTATTTATTTCACAAGTGTGAAAAATAAGAGCATGCACAAACAACAAACGGTTTTCAAAAAAAAAAAAAAAAAAAAAAAAAAAAAAAAAAAAAAAAAAAATTAAAACATCAATAAAAATTAAGTGGTGAGGGGAATTTCTTTTTAGCTCTCTATACTGTTTTAATATGCATTAAACGCAAAACTGATGATTTTAATGATAACAGATCACCAACAAAGAAAGATATTTTCGCTTATAAACTTAACTACAACGTCTAATATAACCAAACCTAATAAGCATTACATCACCTTCGGATATCCAAAACATCATTTCCGGATATCCAGACTGAACGAAAAGAAACACATTGATGGCTACCGTTCCACATTAAGGGAAAAACTCAATATCGGACAAATCTTCTTTTGGGCAGTTGCTTGGATTTTATTGCTCTGCAAACTTGGGTGAGGTTTAATAAAACAAAGGAAACACAAAACGGCAGATTACGGACAAGAAAGTATACTAAGCAAACAAATTAAATGGATAGTAGAGCGTACTTAGCAAAGGTCTTTCACCCACAGACTAATAGAACTTATCGAATTTGACAAAATAACTAACAATATAAGCTTAATGGAGAAAAAATATATTACATTACTTACCTTCGTTTTAAATATTATTTAAAATCTGTACTAGTATTTTTTAATAAGAAGAAATCATTGGCAGTAAAGTATTGGCTATGTAACTTATAATTTTATGTTGCAAAATTCTTATTTATTTTTTAAAACATAAATATTTATTTTGGTCATTTAAAATAAGTTTAATGTATTGTATCAACTCCATATAAAAATAATACGAAGCAAATGTAAATAATACATGGTAATATTCATTTTAAGGTAAATTAATCTTCTCTAATAATTTAATCATTATTATTAGTAAATCATTCATTAGCATTCTCAATGTTTCATACATTTTTCATAAATAATCATTAGTATAAACAAAGGTCCATGCATTTTTCACATATCATAAGAAAATAAGAATATTTTTCAGTTTATTTTATTTGTAAAAATAAAATTAACAGTTATTTGTATTTCTAAATTTATGTAAAATAAATAATAACATTATAGCGCAAATTTTAATTTTAATTAATTGAATAAAATGATTTTCAACTGACCTTTTATAACTTTACCTTTACCTTTTTATCTTTTACATTGCCTTTTCCTCCCTTAAAAACATCCTATTAGTACAAGATCTCATTCGATGCCCCCAGAATATTTTTTGATATCTGAATATTGGACAATATGAAAGAAAGTTTCATGGCATTTCGTGCAAAAACGAGTAATTGATATTATTTTTAAGTTGATATTAACATGATATAATAGATATTATTAACATTCTTAACATGATATAATAGATATTATTAACATTATTAACATGATATAATTGATATTATTAACATTATTAACATGATATAATTGATATTATTAACCTGAGATTATTTTTAAGCAAAATGATGCGTTTATTATAATAAAGTCTATTACCTTTTTAATGCGAACCCTGGGCGGCACTTTGTAATTGAGGATAAGACACTTCCTACTTGGTGGTTGGATCTCGCCGACCTGGTAGTTACACAAAATGTGGGGTATCTGGCTTCCATCGATGACGAAACATATTCCCTACGGGAAGGATTGTTTCATGACCGGTGAGAGCCCTTAGGACTCAACTAAAGTTCCAGCCAGTGTTACTGTAGCGGCGGTCCAGACATTCAGTATTTTTTTTTCCGAACGCCTTCGGGCGTGACGGAGAGTCAGTACTATGGCTTATTTTTTAAATGCTTAGACTGGTAAAATAATAATATTGCCATATGAAATAAAAAGATGCACACTGAAACAATTAATATTCCTGGAAACTTAATAAATTATTCTAAAGGATAAGTTATTCTAGTCCAATCACTGAATATCTAATCAAATCTTGAAATAAGTTCATTTAAATAAATTTATAATCTCGCATCATTAGTAAATTTTTCTGTGAATATCCTTGACGAAATGACGACATATTTTTGTTTACTTTCGTGAATAGTTTAGCATCTTCGACTTGTTCCCCTGTATGATTAAACGGGAAATTTGAAACAGGTATACAATATGAGATAAAGGATTTCACACCAAATTTCATTTGTCCAGCGCATTTCAATGCGCAGTTATCTAATTTGCATTTTTAAGGACATATATACGTTTGCCATTCAGTGAAACAAATTGCATGAATTTTATCTAGAATAGGATAATTTAGTTTAGTTTAGTTATATTAACTTTCCATTTCGAAGTTTAATTTAATTTAGTTATATTATTAACGTCCCATTAACCAACACGAGGGCTATTTTGGAACGGACCGCTTAATTTTGAGCCGCTGTCAGATGACGAGGACATTTAAGCTAGCACCCTCTCTCCAAACTTCCACACCACACCAGCGGGAGGACGTTTTGCGCTGACGCATTTAACGTGCACCAGACCCACTTAAACGGGCGTTCTTCTATGGAGAATAGGATAAGGAATTACAATTTTGGTGTAAAGATTACGTATTGAAATTCATTTCTCTTGCTTGTATTTTTGAATTATCACCTTCACACGCACTTGAATAAATCGCCAGAAAAGTAAATTCGCGAAAGATTCCTCCTAAAAGATGCAAATTTATAATTCTATTGGTAACATTACATCCACATTTCATCTATCTAGTTCGGCGCGTTTTTAATTTGTAGGTTCATACGCATACAGACATACAAATTAACAGGCTTATCAGCCGTATTTTATTCAAAATATTATAGGAAAAAATCTAATCACTTAATGCAAAACATAACAAATTTAACTCATTCATAATTATGTGAATAATTATGCATCTAATTACCTTTCCAGTACAAAGGGACAACGTGCAACGACGGTCAAGCAAAGCTGTAAGTGTAAGTTGTTCGAATTAAGGAAGGTCTAAAACGTAAATATTATTTAATTCAAATCGAATTATTTAGAGAAATAGATATAACTTCACCATTTCGAATGAGCTTTTTCATATATCGCTGGAAAAGTAAGATTTTTTTTTCAATTCCTACCATTATTTCACACTCTTCCTATATTTATTTACTTATTTATATAGCTCAAATTTTTAATCGTTGATAAAATACTTTCTATTCTGCCACTCACGTTCAAGTTCTTTTTTTAAAACTTGTAGCGGATGACACTTGTTGTTAATACAGTTATCTCAAATATTAATTCATTAATTAAAATAGTTTAGTTTTACTACTTAGCAGTTTGCAATGAAAGTTGAAATCAATTGGCAGTAGCTCAATCTATAAAATGTAGGGATTTCAGTATTTTTCTGGAGATGAATAATGCGAGTTCAAATATTGCGAAATCAATACTTTTTTGATAAATTAATTATTTTTAGTTTTATATGGGATATTTTTTTCTTATATAAGATATTTAGTAGGGTATAAATTTAAGAATGAATACAGTCAATGGCGAAATGTGTAGATAGCTAGATTTTTTTCCTTTTGCCTCTTAATATTGTGATTCTGTCATATATATTAATACATTTATATTAACTGTAGTTACTTCATAAAAAGTAACCAAAATAAAAAATTTCTTTTTTCACCTAACTCGGAACTGACTTTATATATATATATATTATAATATTACTTATTAAATTTTAGAAATTTTCATAAATTTTTGTCATACTTATTTTCTGTTACTTTTTTAACATAATGATAGTTCTCTATTAGCACGATTTATCCAACAATATTGTCCTTAATACTTTGCGATATTCCGAATATCTAATACCGTACAATGTACGTGCGAGCACGGTTCTGTTTTATTACTATAACTATATACTTTGAGGAAAAACTACTCCGTGATAGATGGCGCTAGTGTTTTTCACGGATGACCTCATTCAAGGACGGATGTGAAGAGGGAGAGAGGAGGAAAAAATCAGAACACGTGCAGGCTTCGCTACACAATACGAATATCTTTATTTTCCTTCCGGTCATTTCTGGTTTCCAATTGAGATAGATGACACATATCTGAAAAGGGAGTTAAAGAAGTTGTTTACAATTTTACCTAAGAGCTGATTACAGACTAAGCTGCACGTAATGGATAGTAAAGTTTTTACGAATAATGGAAAGAAGGAATATACAATTACGTGGTTCATAGAAAATTACAGTTACTGTTGGCACAAGAATGGCGAAACCCTGATCAGTCCAAAATTTACTGCCGATAGTTTAGATGGTACTATTTGGACTCTGCAATTATATCCCAGAGGATTTTATTTTGAAAGGAAAGACAATATTTCCTTTTATCTCAACAGAAGCAAAGTTGATGACGGCCCGGAAGATTTACCGCTGAAATATGAACTGTCAGTTCTAGCTGCAGACGGATCAGTTCTTCATTCCTTAAAACGGGAACACATATTCCGTAAGGGATGTGGACATGGAGCTTCTGCATTTCTCGAGTTGTGTGAAGTATTATTGCGACGTAAGGCTGAATATTTACATCAAGACACCCTTAGCTTGCGCTGTAAGATGTGGAATGATGAAGGAAGTAGTGTGAAGGTGGGACATTGTACAGCTCGCACCCGCATCGGAATCGAAAAAATTTCATTTCTTCATAAGCTGGAACATTTCAGTGCTCTTAAACCAAACGAGAAAAAGACTCTGGAGATTCAATCTCATTCAAAATCTGGATGTTTTATTTCCAGCAATGTATATTTTACGGATAGTTCTCTCTTTGAGGGATCGGTTATTGTCGAAATCGTACCTTTCGATAAAATCTATACCATTCGGAAACAAAAGCTTTATTTGTTGCATCGATCCGGTAACATTGAAGAATGTGGCAAGATTGATAATCGATTTAGCGCTTGTCTGGACAGTCAAAAGCTACCCTTTAATCTTACAAGGCAGACAATTCTAGATAAGAAAAGTGAATATTTGCCAAATGATGAACTGTCTTTGATTTGCTTTTGTGCTTTCTCTACCGGAGTGGAGATCGAAAAAATTGAAGAATTACAGAATGAGCCGTCTTTAGAAGTGGTAAAACAAAATTTGATCAATCCTACCAACAAGAATGATTGTGATGCTGTGGTGAAAGTGAGGGCCACAAAACAGACTTACAAAAATCCCTGCAATAAGGACAGCTGTAATGTTGCAGAAAGGATAATGCCTGAACAGCAGAGTTTCAAAATTCCATCTAATAAAGACGGCAACGACAAGGGCGCAAAAAAGTTGATTGAGTGCTCCAGTGCACTGGATGATCTAAAAATGATTTATAAAAATCAACGCCTTACAGATATAGAACTAAAAACTGAAACAAGATCATTTCCTGCTCATAGACTTATACTTTGTGCTAGGTCCTCTGTTTTCGACGCCATGCTAACAAATGATATGAAAGAGAAAAACACTGACTGCATCCAAGTGAATGATCTTGAAAACGATACTGTGCAACAACTTCTATTATTCTTGTATTCTGATAACCTCGAAAACCTCCAATGGGAATCTGCTGTCAAATTATATTATGCTGGTGATAAATATGCAATTGCCAAGTTAAAAGCATTGTGCTCTTCTTTTTTGATTGACAACCTCAGTACTTCTACTGCTAGTGAACTTTTGCTTCTGGCGGATACCCATGGCGACTCTGATTTGAAAAAATTTGCAGAAGATTTCATCTTGGAACACGAGGAGGAGGTTTTTGGTTCAGATGAGTGGGAAAGGCTTATAGAAACAAATCCTCAGCTGGTTATTAAGACAATGCATTTGAAGTACAAAAAAAAGAAAGATGGTAAATGAATGAACGTTTTGAAAAATAGAAATAATCTTATACATTTTAAACATACATTTCGCTGTAACTTTTTAATGATCGTTACAAAGCACTTAAAAATGCTTCATTTTTCAGTCTTGTTTTTGTAATTATATGCACGCATATTTTATTGCAAAGCATATTTACTCAACAATTTTAAGATGTTTCTAATTTTAATATTTCAAAAAATGCTCATTATATTGTTTATCAAATGCTCATTATATTGTTTATTAAATGCTCATCATAGAATTTAAATTTTAACTTTAATATTTGAAAAAAGCTTATCATATTGCTCATCATAGAATTTAAATGTTAATGATATTTACACAGTACATAATATTTCATCGTCAAACTTCCAATTTGTAATCAGATGCACGTATATTTTACTCTTAAATATTTAAGGTGTTTGTAACTTTAATATTTAAAAAAACAGTTGATTAGATTGATAATCAAATGTTCAGCATAAATTTTTATGTTGGAATTTAAATTTTAATAATCTTTACAAAGCTCGTAAATTACAATTTCAAATTTGTAATCAGATGCATTTCAGATTTGTAATTAGACATTTTATTATACAATGCATCTTACTGTTAATATGTTAAAGTTGTTGTAATTTTAATATTAAAAAATCATATTCACTAAATTTTCATAGTAATTTTTAAATTAGAATTTAAAATTTATTGATTTTTATAAAACATGTAAAAATATTTCATCTTCTAAATTCATGCATATTTTATTGTAAGATGTATTTTATTTTTTACATATTTAAGGTGTTTGTAACTTTAATAGTTAAAAAAATGTTCCTTATATTATTCATCAAATGCTAATCATATATTTTTATGTTAGAATTTAAATTTTAATGATCGTTACAAAACACGAGAAAACTGTTTTATCATCCAGTTTCATATTTGTAATCAAATGCGCGTATATTTTATTGCAAAATGTATTTTACTCCTAACATATTTAAAATGTTTGCAACTTTAGTATTTTAAAAAAGTTCTTTAAATTATTAATGAATATTCATGTATTTTTAAGATATTTAAAATTTTATGATCTTTACAAAGTAAAAATATTTCATATTTCAAATCAACTGCATATTCAAACGCATATTTTATTGCAAAATGCATTTGAATCGATATATTTAATGTGATTGAAACTTTAATACTTAAAAATATTCATCATATTATTCATCAAATGCTTATCATAAATTTTTAAGGCAAAATATAAATTTTAATGATCATTACAAAGCGCGTGAAAATTATTTCATCATCTAGTTTTATATTTGTAATCATAAGTGCGCATATTTTATAGCTAAATGCATTTTACTTTAAATATATTTATGGTGTTTGTAATTTTAATGTTTAAAAAAATGTTAATCATAATTTTTTTAGTTAGGATTTAGATCTTAATAATCTTTACAAAGCACGTGAAATCTGTTACCTTCAAATTTCATATTTATAATCAAATGCACACATATTTTATTGTAAAATATATTGTATTCTTAATATAGTTAAGGTGTTTCTAACTTTAAAAATTTAAAAATGCTCATTGTATATAAAATTAATACATCAAAATAAAGTTACAGGGAATAGTAATTATTAATTATTAGTGTAGATAAGTAATTTATTTCGTTCTTTGAAGTAATATTGGTTTCCTTCTCTGTGTGCCATGATATTTTCTACGGGAACTCTGACGTTTTTATTATGGTATTTATTTAAAGAGTATATTTTTTTCTATTTAAATTTTAAATTTAGTATTTTAGTATTTTTATATGTTTTGTTTAAATTTTGCTTGCGTTTTCTCGGATCTAGTATATAAAAGTATTTCATTATTTTTTATCATCACATTTTTATGTAAGATTTTAAGAATTTGGATCCTTTATATTCATTTCGCTCTACTAATCATAGCGTTCTATGCACTTATGATGATAAATTAAGCTTATGATTTGAAATTAAGCTATAGGTATTCATTTCAAATTTACTTTTTAAATGCATTGAATGAAGTATATAATTTTTTGTTTTATCATTTTATTATTTATGATATTATTGCAAGCTAGAATTTTTTTTTTCATTTAAATTTTTTATTATGTTTTCATTCTTTTTACTTCCAAAGAATTGTTTTATCTAGTCCTTAAAACAACTTTAAATAGTTTATACAATGTTTACATGATTTTTTAAAAATTATTCCTCATTCAGTTTTGTTCTGCTTTGTTCATACGAATGGGTAAAAAAATGTTTTGTATAATGTGTGATACAAAATGTGTGAATAAAATATGAATTATTTAATAAAAAAGTTTTATGTTTATTATAATTTGAAACATTTGATAACCATATTATTCATGTTTATAATTTTTAAAAATAATAACTTTACGAGACCAATTTTGCGCTTGCAAAAACTCCTATGTTAGTGACTCCTTTTTATATAATTTTGCAAAGAGGTGGATTAGTCAGATCAGCACAATATTGGTTTATCCATAAAGTTTAACAACTAGAATTCTTCATGAAATTTAATTTAATTGTTTTATTATTATCATGTTAGAATATGATGTTGTTTTGGTTTGAGGTTTTTGAAGCCTCAAGGTGAATAGGCTAGGCAACAAAATGGAGATTTCTCATTTTTGAGATATCCATTTTTCTCTTTTAGGGTTATTAGAAAGTAAAGCAGAAGGTTGCCCCATTTGACGATTTATGGCCAACTAAAATTACATCTTGATTTCCAAATTATTAATTCTCTGAATTCTTATGAATTGCCTTAATTTAAGCATGCGTCGATATTTAGAAAAACTTTGGGTTTCTTTCATCTCAAAATTGGTCGAACTCCAAAACTTTGTTTGCCAAATTGAAAATGAAAGTTAAAAAAATTATATATAAAAAGTTAATGACTTAAAATAAGTGAGACAAATAATGATATGAAAAATTATAATGCTCTTACGAAATAATGTGAAATTTGCGATCGTAGATTTCATTTTTCTAAAATTATTGTATAGTTGTTTTAAATTTTTTTAAAAATTCACCAAAAACGACTTGGGCATACCAAATTCATAATCAGGTTTTAATTTTTCTCTTATTTGTTTACTTTTCCATACTGAGAATTCTATGGATATTGAAAAAAATAATTAAGAAGAAGAAAAAGAATGAGATCAGAAAAAGAATCAAGAAGTGGAAGAGACAAAGAATAATAAGTCACTTGTAATTACAGTAAAGCGATTATGCTGAATTTATTGAGACAAGTTAAAATGCCCCTAGAGCCGAAAATAAGGAAGTTAAAAAATAATAATAAAAGTCGGTCAAATAGCGCAATTGGAAAATTGTACGCTATGTCATAATAAAAATACAAGTAAAAGTTTCATCTGTAAAATTGGCTGAAAAGTTATCTTTTAAAGTGTCGGTGATTGTTGCGATTAAATGTATGAATTTTCCGAATCTTTATTGAGGGTTCGTCCTCAAAATAAAAAATGTATTATTAAGCTTTATGATATAGTTTTTCTCCATTAAGTGATGGTGTTGGGAAATTTCATTAACAACAATAACAAAAAAACATAAGGTAATAATAAAAATAAATCTGTAAAACGCAATCTGGAAGAGAAGGATTTATGGATATTTTTTCGATTTTATACCAAACCCTTTGCCAATTTACATGTAACTCATAATTGTAATTACAAATTGACAATTTTACATATAACTTAAAGAAAACTTTCTTTTTGCTTTTATTATAGTACAACATATATTTTTTCTCATTGAATTTTGTGGTCAATCCCTTTTATTTTTAAAGTTAATTTGTAACTTTCTAATCTTACCGCTAGGGGAGCTGCAATCTTTCTTATTAAAATTAAATCCCTTTATTATGGATACATGTTACTTAATTAGTTATACGAGGTATTATCTTTAATTTAAAAGGCTTAAAAGAACTTTACGTATCATCCTGTATGATATGAAACCTTTCTAATAATTGCGAAATCTTGCAATATTTTTGTTTAGTCGATCTAAAACGACAAGTATAAAAATTCTTGGGATCCCTTTCTGAGATCAAATATGATAAAAAAAATTCTATTTAGCTCTTATCGATAAAATTACTTTGCTTTTTATGTATTGGGTCGTTCGGAAAGTAATTTCGTTTTTTCCTAACAAAGGATTTAATTGCATTTTTCGCACCCAATTTCATACTTAAACCGCAAAATCATTTTATGTTTTAAGAGCTGATATAGCAAGGCTTGAGTGTGAAAAAGTGCAGCTGATTCTTCGCAGTAGTTTTTGGATGGTGCCCTTTTAAATATGGAGAGCAATAAACAGCATTTTCGTCATTTTTTTCTTTTTTGCTATATAAAAGGTAAAAATGCTGTTCAAGCCAGAAATAAATTAGCCAATATGTGTGGAGAAGATTTGTTAACAGTACATCAGTACCAGAACTGATTTGCAAAATTTTTCCTTCAAATGAGGAGGCCAAAAACCACCTCGATCAGTTTTTTTTACAGCAAAGACCAAAACTTTTATGAGGGTGTAATTATGTTACTACCAAAAATATGGCAAAAGGTATTAGACCAGAATGGCAATTTTATAATTTAATAAATAATTTATTCATTAAACGAAAATTTCTTTTCATTTTGACAAAAAAATACGAAATTACTTTCCGAACAACCCAATACAATCTTCTAAAGATTTAATCTGAATAATGAACAGAATAATAAATATTTTTTAGTGGTGGGGGCTGGGTGAATGCAGGAAAATTTCGCATGCAAAATTTGAGAAATCAATTCATCTTTTTAATTATTTGGCATCACATGGCCCAATTATTTTTTCCATGAGTTAAAAATTAAATGAGTTGAAATTATTCAGTATGATATCTTACACAAGTATACTTCGTTATTCGGTTTGGAATGCTCTTTTAAAATCAGAGGGAAAATTATAAGTAAATATGAAATATCAGTCCAAAGGCATATGAAATTTTGAACTTCTTATGTTCACTTCCTTCTTATATACAGTTACATATTCACATTCTTATAGAATTAGAATATAAGAAGGTAATTTAATTGGGAAAAATATATTCGCTTAATATATAACTTAACTAGTCGCTTTGGACGACCAACTCGATCGTTAAGAATTTTAGTTCCGCTCACCAATTAAATTTTTTATACATAGTTTACTATACCTGATTTCCCACTAAAAAAGTTTTAATTATTAAATAGTGATGGACAGTAATATGGGCCTATTTTTAACCATACATATTATCATTTCATTGTATTAAATGAATAATCATAAGAAGTAAATCCCAAAGCGTCACAGTGCAATTAAAACCGTAACTATCCATTTCTGATTTCAAAATTTTGAAG
Organism: Argiope trifasciata; assembly: GCA_026543055.1. Lineage (NCBI taxonomy): Eukaryota > Metazoa > Arthropoda > Arachnida > Araneae > Araneidae > Argiope > Argiope trifasciata. Next base: position 90,997 of record JAPMOQ010043084.1, read on the forward strand.
GACTGAAACTTCAATTCTTTTTTTTCTTCTTACCACATTCCATTAGTCTTTTTTCTAAGATTTCAACAATGCGAAAAATTTCATGCAAATACATATTTAATGAAGTTTTAAAAGTGGTTTATAGCTTTAGTTGATTTACTTAATGTTTAAAATTGGGCAAAAAAGTATTTTTAAAATATTTTATAGGACAAGAATAATATGTGCGACAGTTAATATTTTTTGTTGCATATGATGCGCATCATTTTATTGTACATCATATCATTATTTTTAAATATTAAAAGGAGTTAACAATCAATTTTGGGCAAAGATAATTTGTTAACTCAGGTAGACATTGAAATTTCACTTTTTAGTTAATAAATATTTGTTAAATATCTCACCAAAGCTCATATTTTTACCTTTCAAACTATATATGTGCCAAATTCAGTACTCCCAGGGCAATCACGCGTTTTATTATTACGAGTATCAAAATTTTAATATTTAAAGCAATTTAATGAAATAATAGAAGGGAGTGAATTAGAAATTTGAAAAACAGATTATAGATTTTAGAAAGGATTTTTCAATCTCTGACTTGAATAATTTTTAACTAATTTATTTGAATTTTCACTTATTTAAAAAAAACCCGAAGTCACTATTTTTTTTAGAAAAAAAGTTGGAAAGAATAATTTTTAAAATTAAATTTCGTAAATTATTAATAATTTTTTTGAAATATATAAATATTTAATGTCTTTTGTTATTAAATTTCCTTTCACCCAGCTAGGATGTTCAGGAACGCGTGAAATAAAAACAACAGGTGGGCGATTCCGCTTCAACTGCATTCCATTTCGCCAGTTGTATTACTTTGGGAACCAGAACGAAAACACGCAAGTTCGCAAATGTAAACAAGCACCAGACGTCATTTTTAAGTTGTTTTTATTTTTTTATATGTTCTAGTTCCATACTGGTAATAGAAATTCCACATAAAAAAATATAAATCGATTTTATTTTTAGCAAGACTAGACATATTTATTTTTGTTTTTAACTGAACAAAATAAGTAAAAGAAATATGAACTGACATTCTGCAATTTTGTATCAATATTATGTTTTATATCTGATTCGTCTATTATTATTATATCAATGATAAATGTTTATAAAATATGTGTATATTATTTCTTGCAATGTATGTGTGTAATAAACGCGGTTACTAAAATTAATGAAATAAGCTTGTGAAATATATTTAAAAATATCGGAAAAAATCCATTAGAATTTTAAAAATATTTGAGATAGGAAGTAAAACGTATGTTTCAGGAAAGTTACATTTTTTATTTTTAAAGTCAGGCAAAGGTATTTTTTATTGATAATATATTTTAAAATTATTGAAAGAATAAAGAACTACAAATTAAATTTTTTTATTAAATATCTAAAAAACTATCTGAAAAATCCTACCCTAGGGAGCTCGTGTTAATCAATAGGCCACTATTGCCAAATTCGGTTTCTCTAATCTTAACGGTGTGCCCTATAAATCTTTTCTCGATTTTTTTTAAAATTATAAATAAAATACGTCTATAAACCTGTCTCATATTAAACATTAGAACAACTTTACATTAGGAGCTCCGATTTGATTTAAAATTATTTACTCTCAATAGTGTTAATTAATTTTAGTTACAAAGACGTTGAAAAGATAGACTAACAAAACAAAATATTTTATTTATCAGCTCAGAAGTAATATGTGTCGATGAAATAAAGAAAAGAATTATTTTTGTTTGCAAATTAAAATAAAAATATTCGAAAATATGTAGCAAATGTAACAATTTTATCTTAGAATTATTAAAAATAATAAGTCTGAAATCCATACCAATTAGATATTGATATTTAATTGTGGTTCATTTCGCAGTGAGAAATGGAAAAAATTCAAAATTTTGGAAAAAGTTTTAAGTTGTATATACATACTAAACCCAGTAATAAAAAACTTTACTAAATCAAAGTTTTTTTGTACCCAGTGAATCTATACAACTGTTGCAATTTAGAATTTGAGAATATTTTATATTATGGCAGATTTTTCAATAAAGCGGTTTCAAAGTGTGTAGAAATCTGTAAAATTCAATTTTTTGGGATGAACTTTATTTCTGATGTCAAAATACATAAAATGGTTACATTCACTTCACATTTTCGTAAAATTGAGGTTAAGAGTAAAGCAAAAGAATTAAAAATTTTTACACAAGATTTTTTTAAAAATAAAATTAAGGATTTGGTTCTGCATTTAAGATCTACCAAAGTATCGTTTTTAATATCAAAAGAAAATCTGAATGGATCCAAAGACTAACACAGTTTTTTTATTCTATTGCATGTGTCTTACACTTTTCTTCGTTAGTGTTCTGTATACGTGATCATTCTTGGATCCGAAACCTTTGCATTTTACATCTTTAAGGTGGATTTCTATAGGAAAATTTACCTATTGCTATGATCCTCATGATAAGACTTCCGGGAAATTTCTTCAGTTCTTCACCAATCATGATCACTAGAATAAAACCAAAATTGTATCTATATTTATATGCACAATTTTTAAAAACTATATTATATATATAAACTTATGTGCATGTGTATGAAACGCTTTGAAATATTATTTTGTGAAAAGGAAAACTAAAGTTATTTCGTTTGCATTTTAACACGCTTGGTACATGTTAGAAATATAAGAATCCCGGACGATTAAATGATTTATCTAGCTCTAAGGTGGTGGAAATCGTAGTGTTCTAAATATTGAATTAGGGAGTCTATAACTTTATAAATATTGAAGATAGAAAAATAAATTCAGTTATTCAAATTAGTGTCTTACTAAAACGAACAATGTCTACATTTAGAATCTTTCGATAACTGCAGTTATTTAGAAGTTAGGTGCTGAAAACTTTCAGCAATCGACCACAACAAGTCCTATCGATACTGCTACATTCAGTGGTGGCAGAGTGGTCGGCTGTATCCAAGAAGAAGAAGGTGCTGAAAACTAATTATCAAACCTCAATTTTAAATGTTTCTGACACCAATAATTTATGTTTCCAGATAGTAACTTAGATGGAAAGGAATCTATCCCTCCCTTCCAGCTTGCCGAAAGGAATCTTTTATGTATCATATGTATCTGCGTATATATTTAATTTGAATTGAAACCGTGCAGCACTTTTGGAACAAAATCAACCAAATGTGAATGCTAAGTGAATTTTGAGTATTAGCTATTTGCCAAAATTCCAAATAATACTCGCCCAATGCTCATTTCTCTACGACGTGATGTGATAGAATCGGAAATCCACTATTATTGTAGACAATGTTCATACCATCCTTACATAAACATGTATTCGTGCACATAACATCCATATATAAACATTCGCAAACTGTCCTGGCAGGTTTAATTAATCCGCAATTGACTGCGTTCCAGTGGGGCCGTGATTATTTCATTCCAGTTCGGATACTATCCTTGCAACTCATACTCTTCGATGGTTGAATGTGGGCTGTAATTAGGTGACGTGATTTATTGCGTCTATGACAAGCATAGATATCTGATAGTGTACACAAATTTAACACTGTTTAGAAATTTCAGAAATCGATTTTTTTTCACAGTTTTGTAAGTTAGTAACGATTTTATATTGTGACTAATTTAACGTAGAAATGAAATTTGATTCATTACTAATATTTCATAATGAATCATCTTTATTTATTAGCAAGAAATATGTATATGTATTTATAACAATGAAAAAATAAACTTAAGAAAGAGAAGTGTCTTCTTAGCTCTGGATTCGGTCTGCTTCCAAAATAAATTTCAAGGCTTTCATACATATATTAATTTAAATCCTAATTAAATTAGTCTATATTAAATTCATTCTGAAAATGGTATCTTATTTCCTGGCCCAATTCTACTTCTTATTTAATTACTTTTAACCTGCTCAGTAAAATATCATGTGTCAGTATTTTCCCTCGCTCTGAGTGAAGGGATAAAATCCTAAAATACTTAGCATCCTCTTTTAAAGATAGCTAAATTACTCTTTCCTAAAATTACACTCGTCGAAAAAATTTCAAATAAAATTCTTATTGGGATTATTTTGGTCTTCTGAACATATCTGAAGCCTTGAAATCACTCAATATACATTCTTTCACTAACATTAGATTCACCGTAAATACTTGAAAGTATTCCATGCTTCCCAGCAATTGTTTTTTTTTTTCAAATAAAAGCAAAGAATCAAAACCTCTCATAAATTATGAGCATTGTTTTTGAAACTGAGATCTAGTATCAAAAATAAATTTATGATACTAATACAAATTTATTGATTTTATGCTGCCGTTATACTGAAAAACGACCAAGTTTGCTGTTTCATACTTTTGAACTTAATATCTTTATTTTCATTATATGAGCATTTATATTTGAATGCAGAATATACCATACCAGCTATCAATTACAAAACGGTAGAGACTAAGTTATATACTTATTAATAAAGCTCATCAGTTGCATTTTTTTTATTTGTCACCTCATATTTTGCATCTAAATTTCCACTTCTAAATAGAAAAAAATAAACGAATCTGATATTTTTATCTACGAAATTTCATTTTTCATCTATATGAAGAAAAGGAGATAGAAAATAATTTTCTCTCCCCGCTTTTTAAAGAGATTTCCGAAAGCTTGGAAAATAACAAATTTCCTGAAAAATCATCATAAGCTGAAGTGAGAAAATAAAAAGTTAAGTCGACTTCCATATTTAGCCTTCCTTTGCTAAAGTTTTTGTTACATTTTAATAAAAAATATATTTTCTTTTATATACCGTGAACAAAACCTTTAGTAACTCCGTTACTTGTTTTTTAATATATAATAAAAAAAAAACTGATTGAAGCTTCAAATCAAAAGAAATTGTCATTTCATTAAAATTATCCAGATATATATAAACCTTTATGACATCTCTTTCCCCTCTCTTTCTAACCGATAAAGATATTTCTTTATTAAAATTCACTTTACCGCAGCGAGACTTATCTCTGCTCTTTTCTGAAGCCAGTTAGTCCGAAATAAGATATTAGATCAATAAAGGAAACAAGAAAAAGTTGGGGAGCGGCTTCAGTTTCTTTGAGGACAATTATTAGCAGTTTTTTGTAGTCGGTAGCTCGCTGAAGTCCTTGAAATTAATAAAGCTGATTTTCTTCATTTTAATATAAATGAATACTTTATTTTTTTACAGAATTCTTATTCCTTTCATTTTTTTAGTTTTATGAATATGAATGGACTTCAACTAAATGAATTTTTTTTATAGCACAATAAAATAAGAGAAGGAATTTTGAAGTTGCATAAAATGAATACCACAATTTTGAATGGAATCAGATTAATAACGAAGTCTGATTCCATTCAAAGTTTTGGTATTACCTTATTCATAAGTTTATTTCCTTTTTAATATGAAATAAGTGCAAGATAAATGTTTTTAAGGTTGATTTATTACGTTAAATATGAATAATCCTGCTTCATCATCTAATTTCGTTTATGGATTGGAGTGTTTTACTGTATAAATAATTCTTAATGATAAAGAACAATTAGTGGTCGGATGGAGCAAGATCTGGGGAGGAAATATGATATGTAACAATATCTAATCAAACTGCGTCACTTTTGCTCTTACAAACAATGCGACAAGTTGTTTAGCAATATCATGATGAAAAAACACGACGCCTATTCGGATTACTGATTCTACCAGTGTTTCTGATATAGCGGCTTTTAATTTTTGAAGCTGAATGCAGTATTTGATAGCCAGCGTCCTGACATAGCGTCATACGTCTACACCATGATCTAGGCTTTCTGGGTTCGTGTCCCTGTTCGAGCATGGTTGCTCTTTTTCTGTCCTATCTGTGAGATGAGTGAATGTGCCCTCATGTAAAAAGGGGTTGTGTAAGCGAATAAGTGATGCGTGAATGGCAAAGTCGTATCCTTGTCCCTAGTTGGCGCTACTAATACAAGAGAAGAGCCCTATTGGCTTAAATCGCTGGATATGTAACATTTACATTGGCAAATACCTTGAGAAACAATAACAGTATTTGATAAAATTGCTGATTGCACCTTGAAAACGGCTAGAGATTTGTAGTTTCACCAAATGGACAAAAGAACCTTCTTGGAACTAGGTCCAATCTTCGCAATGATCGAAAATCGATTAACCAGACATCAAGAGCGTTTTGGATGCACATTTTGACACAAAGTCTAAGATATCTCTATTAATAGAAAAGAAAATCGCATCACGACATTGCTTGTAAGATCGGTCTTCAGCAAATATGAAGATTAAACTTAACATTGATTAAGTTATCCCCTGCTGATTAGGTGTGTTTTCATGGAAATATTAATGGCATCTGCTGTTTCAAGTAAATTATTGGATGATAACTGGAATCTTTATTTTTTAAAGTAAAAATTACTAGCTGTACATCTCTTAAAGTAATTGTAGATAACAGTAATAATCTTTTCTCCATTTCTGTAAACAGTAAAGATGCAATTTGCTATTATCATTTCTATTATAAACTTTTTTTAAAGTAATGTCTCATAGCATTTCTTCTTTTGACAATACTATCTATATTTAATGAGACATACAAAAGTTTTAAAAGCGGTTGTGTCATTAACGAAACGCACTTAAAAGCTGCCCTGCAGCATATCTGCTGCTCTGGTTGAGGGATAAGTGCATGATTATTTTTAAAAAGATGTAGAAGTGCATGTAGTGTGTAGTGCATGATTATTTTTTTATTTTTAAAGTCATTCCTAGAGTGATGCGAGATCAGTTTTTAGGAAATTCTAATATATATGACGGTCCTTTAGTTGGAAATGTGAGAGCATCGTATTTTTTATCGGAGTAATCTGAAATATTGAGAATTCCTTTTTTTATTAATCAAGAATATTTATCATCTTCTACTCTACAAAGACAAATAGCTAATGCATATTTTATTAATAAAAATATTAAGTATATATCTAGCTAGCTTTCTGAACAGCATTGGTATAATTTACTCCCATAAATCATAATATGTGTCAGAAAATGATAAACGCAATGTTATCTTGATTGCTGATTAATAGAGATTTTAGTTTGGGAGCATAGCCATTACTCACTTCTTGACGGCAAAGTCTTAAATGTCTCTGTTAGCAATTTTTGCTTTAGTACTAAGCAGCTGTTTTGTTTTTAATGTATTGGATTTAACTGAGCTGTCCACGAACTACAGTTAAACACCACATATCATTGATTAAACCTTACTGACACACATATTAAGATTAATGAAAAAATAGAAAACCAGAGCAAATAAATGTTACAGTTCATTATAATGCAATAATTTCTAAATTGCAAAAAATTAAAAAAAAATTAAAAAACAAAGAAAGTTCGATTCTTTTTATGTATATTTTTCTTACACCTTTGAAGTAGTAAATTTTTAAGTAATTTTTTTATTTTTGCTCCCTTATAATTATTAGGTAGCTCATTTCTATTTCCTTTGAAATTTTGTCATTTACCCCAAAGTATTAGCATAAAGCATAGTAATCACTCATTAGGAAATATATATATATATATATATGTATGAAAAGCTGAGAATTTCCATTGTAAAAGTGAATGAAAATAACTGTATTTTATCTTAGCACAAATCAAAATCCTTATACTTTTCTTAAAAATAAATTTTATGATTTTGTTAAGAATTTATCTTTTGTGTTAGGATTCAAATATCAGATTAACAAATAAAATAATATGTTAATAAATTCTTATTTTTGTTATATCATTAGAAACTGTTTGTAATAATTTTAATTAGCAAATTTTACAATTGACATGTACCATTATTTAAATGATGAGTTTTTTTATGAATTCATTCTGCATTAATAGCACCTATACAAGATGATAAAGTCACTGATAAGTTCAGCATTCGGATTTAATTCGGAAGGTGAGGGGACTTTAACAGTGTCAACACTGCTGTAAAAACGCCACGCTACTAAAATAAATAATGTCATATCACACGTTAGCTACATACTTACCTTACCTCTCAGCAAAAGGACTCGTCTTTCCTGATTCCCGCTCGTGCAGAGTGACGCGAATAATTTATCCTCATATTAGCTTGTAATATGAAGTAAGTGTTGTCAGAATGTTTTCAAAACAAGAACAACGAAGTTGGATAAAAATTGAATATGCAACAGCAGAGGTTGTGCAGCAGTATCATTACAATGGATGAGATTTGGGACAGATCATACCAGTCCAAACTGAAACGCCAATCAAACGGACGATGTCATTATGGGTCACCAAGACGTTCGAAATGTCTTCAGAACCCCAGAAATGTGAAAGGTATGCTGATTTTCGTGTAAGAATGTGATGCTTTCACCCTATAGCATAGCGTTTCCCCACAGCAGACCGTCCAGAGATTCTTGCTGCAGCAGACCAGTCCATTCGAACTATCAGCAGAACAGGCGCTGCTACAGGTTTTCTGCAACTTCGGCATCGTTAGAAAATAAAGAAATCAAAATAGTGAATTAATAAGTAAAGATGGTTGAGGTATACTCACAACAAATTTTTTTCCTTATTTTACCGCATAAAATCTGTAATTAAAGCCTTTTGGAAGGACATCTTTCTTTCTTTTGTTTTATTCTCTTCTACGGTTTTCGACAAATGAGATAAAATATATATTTTGGGCTTCACTTTTTATTTTTTAAATTCTTTTCTAAACTAATAGTACTAAATCGTAAGTACATATTTCAGTCGAACGAATGACATTTTGGAAATAAAGGAACATTTATGAAACCAAATATGTCTTTCAATAATATTGTACACAGGTGTGAATGCGAGACAGCCTGAAGTCATATGAGAGAAAAATTACGTATTACAAAATTACGTATTCACAAAGCAATAAAATATGAATAGGCAAATTCACAAAAATACTAAAATACGAAACTATGAAAAGCGAATAAAATAAAAATAAAATCATATAAAATAAATCATTAAGGTGTTGAAAATATACTGAAATATGGAGCTAAAATAACCTTCTTATTAAAAGAGAGGTCTCATAATACACATGTCCTAGGATTGAATATGTATAAATTTATTATTGCTTGCTGTCATTTATTAAACAAGATATATATTTCATTAATATTTTATAAAATTGTGAAAACTATGCAACCTGGGGTAATATTAGAATAAAAAGCATCAAAAATTACCTCATCCCAAAACACTAAAATAAGCAATAAATTCCCAAAAATAGTAAAATATGAAACGATGAGAAGTGAACAAAATAAAAATATATTAAGTTAAAATAAATCATTAACTTATTGAATACGTATATAAATATGAAGCGAAAATGACTATCTCATCAAAAGAGGTCTTATAATGCACATGGTCTAGGATAGCATAATGTAAATCGCCTATTGTTTAAAAATAACAATGAAACGTTCATTTTTATTCTAATACACCAAAAATAGAGCGTGCTAGTCAAAGACACGTATCTTATCCCCTAATGGAGTGTGTTTGCAAATCAAGGAGAAAGTGGAATTCCCTTGGTGCCCTAATTTTATGTCATGAAAATGATACAACATTATCCTGTTAAGAACTTTGTTTTCTTGACATGAAACGTGTTAGGGAGATTTCTTGTAAACGTAATAAAGCAAAGCTGAGGATTTCACCATTACTCCGAATGTAGTGATTTATTTTCAGGCGAATTCTTAAAAAATAATTAATACGCAAGTTGATCAAGAAATATCAGGAGGTGTTCGGTGCCCAGTTGCGTGTTATGAAAATATAACAAAATTTGGTAACCGTACACATCAAATTATGGGGTTTCGATTTGTTAAGAAAAAAAAACTAGTACCTATAAACGCCGTTAAAGAAAACTGCGATCGGAACTTTCATTATTTAATTTGCATATACCAGTACTTAGTGACACGATATCGAGGATAAAAGGAAATATTGCAGTTATTCTGTCATTCTGTAAGTATTCCCCCATCCATGGTGTCATTTTGTGTCATGCAGTTGAGTTGCTGACGCCAAGAGAGGCTGAAGTCCATGCCACCCACCAAAAGCAATGCCCAATTCTTTTCAACCTACCAGTTTTTAGGTTCTGTATTGTCAGCGGGATGAAAATGCCAGTGTTGCCCTCTTTGAGTATAGGTTCTTGACATTCCTGCTTTAAAAGATGAAATAACATTACATGTCAGACGAATAAATGCCGATATGCCACCGAATGCCGAGTTACCACCGAAAACTTCGTAACCGCATGCAATTATTGGAACATCAGGCTGGTGCTCTTCTTCAGGCAAATTTGTAAGCTGCTATACTAAACGTTTTTCGTTCGTATTTGGTGTGTTGTTATTTACTTTTTATGTTGGCAGTTATGTCTTATTATGCACTTGCAGCTCCAGTGTTTTCCCTATCGACGTTTTTGGTACATTCTTTTGAGAAATCGGAACCACATACTTTAATGTATATGATAGCCAAATTTTGTTATATTTTTTCCAATACATAACACGCTGCAGGATACCGAACACCTCTTGTAATTTCTTGATCACCCTGTATATTTAATACATTGAAACGGCCATATAGAGCATATTTTCGTTGAAAATTTAATATTCATTTATGAACTGATTGTTTACTTTTATGACGAGTGGAATTTGAATTTAATCAGATATACATGCGTAAATAACAAAACACAATGTCTTTAACTAAAACAAAAAATGTAAAATAAAGGTATAATTCCTCTTGCCATATCCTGTCCAATAAACATAAGATTCTTTTAGGTTTATTTTTGATTAATATGCATATTACTTTATAATTTCTATGCTTCATAGAAATAGATTTTTTGTGAATAATTTGAATACATTTCTAGTAATTATTTCCAATAGAGTGTGTTTATATTACACACACAATATACTTTTAATCATTTTATTGAATTGAATTGCAAACATGTTTCATTTATTCATCATAAACAGTTTCTCATAAAAGTTTTATTAATGTGTTAATTGAGAAGTCATCTTGTTGCATGCTCCAACATTTTGTAACAAACTGAATTTTATTTATAGAATAAAATTTCAATTGGCTAATTTCTAGCAAATATTTTGAACTCAGTTCATTTGTATCACAAAACACTAAGCAATTTATTAAATTAAATTTTAAACAAATTTTAATAATAAATCATAGTGGTTTTCTCAATTAATTAATTAATTTCTCAATTTAATTATGTATTAATTGAGATACTACCTTTTTGGATGTTCTAACCCTCAGTAACAAATTGATTTTTGTTTTATTATGAAAATTTAATGCGATTAGAATTGAGAAAATTTATTTAATCTTTTATTAATAAAGCATTTTTAGGGAATATATAATGCAATATGCTGAATTAAACTACAATATTTACCAGAATTAAGGATGGATGTAAGTAAAGCTATAATTGATTGAAGGATATAAAAATGTGTTGAAGAATATTTCACAGTTTAACGTAGAATTAATGTACGAATGACAATGTACTAAGTGTTGTAACAAGGTAACTGATAAAATATGCCTTTATGTGAGAAAACAGCGAGACATCCAGGGTTGCCATAGGAGTCACCGGTGTAGATCGACGCATGCGCAAGAGGGAGCTGGACCCTTATAAAGATTACCATCCGATTGGAGTCTTCCCCCAGCAGCATTATTTCCTCTCACTCATGGCGTTAGGTGCACTTACATCTGACGCATCACTAATAACATACAACGGCCAATTACGGACCGCCATTTCCATCTTATTCATCAGATCGGGGATAAGCCCCTTCCGGGGCTAAGCGCCTCGTCAACCCTTCTCTGTAGGCGCGTGGCGTATTGACAACGCTATGCTTTGCAGAGAGTGCCAGTTGAGCAGCTGATGCCAAGAGAGCCTGAAGTCCCTGCTACCCACCAAAAGCAATGCCAAATTCTTTTCAATCTACCGTCATTAAATTAGGTATCTTCCTAAGAAGCTAGTACTCCTTCAACTTCTACTCAGGTGGCGTGGCGTATTGAATTCCTCCAGCACAGAAGAGTCATGAGCTCTGATGTGTACAATGAGACACTCAGTAGGCTACTGAAGCCCATCAAGAATAAAAGGCCTGGGCTACTCAAAGAGGATGTGGTTTTGCATCATGATAACTAACGTGCGTCTAGGCATCTACTGGGTCACACATACACAATTGGAACAAGAATTCCAGGAACAAGAAATCTTTCTGCTTGTTAATCAATGAGATTATTGTGCTCAGGTCTTCATTAATCAAGCCTTCATTTATACACGTAGTATCGTTTGCATCTTAATACCTTTCGTGTGTATGTTATGTTATAATATTCATACAGGATATATGCAAAAGCATGAAATTGTAATATATTTACAATTATTAAACTAAAAACTTTTCTATTGTTTTATGCAAGCACTATAGTACCTTTATATCATTAACTTTATTACAAAATTAAATTTACCAAAACATATTTTTCTTACATTTATTATTTTATTCTAAGAGTATATTTTTTAAAATTGTAAAAATTTTCTGTATTAAATGCAAAAAAACTCTATGCATTTAAAAAGCAAGTTCCAAGATGTTTTCAAAAATTTTTTTTTCCATCTACTGTAAAATGATACATTTAGACACATTTTACTTTCAGAAATTAAAAAATAATTCATGTTTTTAATTCTTATTTGTGACTTGTAATATGGAATTTCAATCTTAAAAGTCATTTGATTCACAAATTGCCATTTTGTATATTTTTTTATAATTCTTCGAAAAAGTTTTTTGCGGGTCTAAATAGAAAATATAAAATGATTTAACAGGTATCTATAAAGTATTTTCTAATAGATAAATAAAGATTCCCTTATTTCCTTGTTTCATGAATATTATACTCTAATCAGTTAATAGATTTACTTATTATTTCCTTCAATTTATATTATATTGAAAATATTATTATAAAACTATCACATTTATGTATATTAAAAATAAATATATAAAGGGTTAATATAAAATTTATTGATACTGTGAATTAAAGTGTAAATTAATGATTTTCCGAATATGCATAAAATAATACTAATGTTTTTAATTTCCCTCACTTATTCAGATAACTCAGTTTATTAAATAAATAAAACTTATCTAATTCTAATTACGAAATATTTTTATAGATATTAATACAATATTTCGTAACGTGACATTTTGTCAAATGGTTTTAAAATATTTTTTTTAATTATTTAAAAAGTCATAGAGGTTAAAGAAGAATTTCCATTGAGCTTTTCTTATGAAACTTATGACAATATATTTCAATATATAACTGTACAGTTTGTAAAAATATATTAAAAGTGATTCATCAGTACATATGCCAATCATTAGGATAGATTGAGTATATAAAAATAAGCAAAAATTACATAGCTTACAATAGTCAGAAATTCTCAATGGGTGAGTTAGAGGGCGCTGTTCCCCATCATTCAGCGCTATGTATTTTAATATTCAATATACGTACAAAAATTGTACACCAGTTTACTAATGCTGAGATACCAGGTGTAAAGAATTTTTACAGGACTTTTCATTATTGTTACAAATGCTCGGATATTCTGAAAATAATTCACTATTCTGTGAAGATCAAAAATAGAAATACGAAGGTAAAGTCATAAAAATAATTATATAATTTTTTTATTGATCACCTTCACCTTTTTTTATTGATCACCTTCACCTTTTTTTTATTGATCACCTTCACCTTTTTTGTATTGATCACCTTACTTGTAAGAAAAAATTCGTCGCACAAAATATTACAGTAAAATGAAATACGCAAGTGGTTATATTAACGGTTAACAAATAAATGTTTCGAAATAAAGAAACAAATTCTCATCAGTGTATCGATATTCTTACTTTTGTCTTTGCTAAGTATATTAAAGTAAAAACTCTAATTGTAGAAAAAAATGAAGAATTTTAAGGAATCACTATAATTTAGATCTCCCTGCATTCGAATAAAACATATTGAAATTTTTGCCCCTTAAATCGATGAAATTTAACTAAAGCTATAAAGTCCAAAGTTTTAGATTTCAATAACATTTTGGTTTAAAACCTTCCTTTATTTGAAATTCCTCTGTCTCTCCTTCCACATGTATATTAATATGATAACCTAAGTATAAAATTAACTAGACGAATGAAACCTAGTATGAGATGTTTTATTATTAAACTGGAAATCTGTATCAATTTTCGTAATAAATTTCCCTTGGTTTTAATTTCCCAATTATGTTAATTTTAAATTCGTTTAAACCAGAAAATAACTCAAAATAAAATATTCTGAAAATATGAACATTGATGCGAGTTCTTGAGACTAAAATTGCAGATTTTTTTTCGAAATTCATACATAAAAAAGTGAGCTATTGTTTCACATATGGCAAACTAAAACACAAAACGCCATATTACGCCATATTCATACATAAAAAAGTGAGCTATTGTTTCACATATGGCAAACTAAAACACAAAACGCGGCATATTGTGAAAGTAAAAACACACGCTGGAATTTAGAGACGTTTAAATGAAATTGAGCAATAATTTTGATAATATTAAGATTATAAAAATATCTTTGAAAAATATTATTTATAATTCACTTTCCATTTTCAGTTTGTCAATTTTTTGCGACTTTTATAACGAAATAAAGATTTTTTTTTATTTTCTGTTCTTTTAAGCAATTTTTCCCTTTTTTGCTTAGAAAAATTGAATCTGAATTTTCCTTTTTATGTCAAGATTTGCCTTTTTTATGAAAATTCAAGAAAATAATGAAAAAATGTTCAATAAGAAAAAAACAAAAACAAAAAAGAGGAGCTCAGAAATGCAGAATCTAAATTTTTTTAGTATTTTATACTTATCTTATGGATCTGCAATATTTTTTTTCCAAAAGGTTTGAATCTGATAAAATCATAAAAATGTATGTAAAAGCATGACAAAAAGAGCAAATTGTAAAAAAAGATCAGTGCGCTACTGGCCTTTTTATCGTATCTTGAGAATATAAAAATAAAAATCATAATTTTTTGTCTTTTAATTCAATTGATTTCCTGAAGATAAAATGTAATGACTGCTCCCAGAATATTTTCTATTATGACATCCAAAAAGAAACAAAATAATTTGTAGATTTATAATTTAGATTCTTTATTTTCATGTTTTTTTGTTTATTTTAAATTTATCGAACCATATTTTAATCGAAAAGCTCAAAAGCGATAGGTCAATTTTCTATTCTATTAAATGAATTCTAGATAGTTAAACTTTTTTAGCTCAGCGGTGTTTCTGTGATGTTTTATTTTAAATTCCTTTTTTTGAATTTTAAAACAGGATTTGAAGATCCTTTAGAAATGTAAGGATAATTAGGATATGTTCACCGTCAATTTTGTAATTAGAAAGTATCATTTGGTCTAGAATAGATGAGCAACATATATGTGTTGTGGCTAATCCCTCCTGGTTGACAGTAACATGAAACCAGGTCCATGAGCCCGAATGCGTTTAAACAATGTAACACTGCCTTAGAACTCGAGAACAGCTGGCCTTTATTGAAATTGATACAGGCCAAAATGTGGGTAGGAGCAGCTTGAGTCTCATTGCATTTTGGACACATGGGATGAGCTTTGTGGCCCTTCACATGACGCTGCACACGAGAGTGTCTACTTCGAAATCTAACAAGAGTTGTCTGATCGCGCCTGTTGCCAACTCCTACTAGCACAGCTCCAGGATGATTTTCCGCATACCATTCATGTATGGTGGATCTCCTCCAAGAGTAATTGATGCCGTTTTGAGATCTGAAAAAAAAACCCAATAAAATCTTTCTAAAAGCCAGATTTTTCTTAATTGTATAAACTTTTTTAGATAAAAGTTCATCAATTTTATTGAAAAAATTATATTAGATTAATTTTTGATGTTTTCTTTCAAATTTTAACAAACATCATAATTTGATTAAAAAAGCATTTTAAGATGCAAAACTGCATTAAAAATACTTTATGAGAATAGGAAAATGAATACAACTCCCTTAAGTATAAGCTTAGGAGTAAAATTACTGGAATTACAAAAAAATCGCTATTAACGCACTGATATTTGATATAGAATTTTCTTTCTTTATATTGTTTTAAAGACATGAAGATTTGACTAAATTTCCAAAGCTGACTAGATTCTATAAAAAGTAGGCTTTTAATAATTTCTTTGATATTTTGCTGCACTTAAAATTAAGTTATATGTTCAGAATCAATCAATAGAAGAAAAATGTTAAAGTACCTCCATTTCAAGTTACATCTGCTTTTATATTGAGATATTATTGGATCTAAAAAGATTTAGATAGAAGTTTATAGAAATGTAAAGCACAAAGGAAAAAAGGATGTAAAGCACTCGAAATGATGTGAGTTATACATCAATCAAAATTAATTTAAAAAAATATTTCATCTTAAAACTTTACTCCTCAAATCTATCAAGAATGAAATCTTTTCCTGAGGAAACATTTTGCTGAGTTAACATTTTTAACAATCATTATAATCTCAAAGAAACAATTGGTCGCCAAAGACGGATAGGCTTAAACATTTTTTTTGTTACATTTATTCAAATTTTTCTGTATGTTATATTACTTGTTTCTATAGTAGAATCAAATTACAAATGAAATTCATTTTCTTTTACGATAGACATCCATTCAAAATTAAAATGACAAATTAAGTAGAATTATTTTACAAATATTTCATTTCATGGTGTTCCAGATGTTCTAAATCCCAACCTCTGAAATGTTTCCTTCACTAGAAGATAAAATACGTTTCCGCTGAAAAATGTGCTCCGTCTGAAAGATGTGCGCTATTTCCTGTAAAAATTATTTTATCGCACGCCATTTCGAATAGGTCTGACTCCTATTATTTTGTATCCCCACAACACAAAGTTTCGTGTTTTGAGGTGAGAAATAAATGAACTATATTTATATGTATACCCAATTGATATGCGTGCGTGTTGAGAGGAGAAATAATTGTAGGCACTCTATCTGATTATCTGATACGTATCGGAATATTAAAAATATTTTCGTAAAATATTGGCATTTATATTGCGGGATATTAAAAAATATTTTCATGGAACATTGAGATTTATATTCTGCTACTTTTCTTCTCTATTTCTCATATTATGCTACTTATTGATGAATATATTTATTTATTGATTCATTAATGCTACAAAATATACGCAAAGACAAGAATTTTAATTTCAGTACGCCACAAGATAAAAAAAAACTCAATTACACCTTTCAACTTCATTGCGTTCTTTCAAACGTTCTTGTAACTTTAATCTTCCGGTTTCTTTTCTTGATTGACTATCGATATTCAGAGCTGTTTTTCTTTCTAAAAACTTTAAAGCATTATCTCTAGTTTTCATACGTATTACATTAGCATGATTGATCAAAAGAAGCCGTACTTATCCATAAGCCAAAGATTATTTATTGCCAATTATAATAATATTGTGACTCCGTTGTTGCTGTTTCTAATTCCAGGTGTATAACTGCGCTATATCACCTCTATAAAACCAAAGATTACTAAAAAAATCCAAAAACAATAGCACATCCCTTAATTGTAAAATGATTGAAGAATATGATTGGGGGAAGCTTGATCTGCCCTGCACCAAGCACATTTCGCGAAGATCCTCCGTCCGTGTTGGGAGGTGAGGGATTTAGCGTGTCCACTCAAAAAACGTGAGAGAGCCATTTGCTGTTTTCTTGAGATATACAGATGGAGACACCAAAGAGGACTCTTACAAAAGTACGAACGATGAGAATGTGGAAATCTCCAAAGAGCATTCGACTCCATTTTTAGAATAAAGTAGATCCCAAAATAATCGAGCGTTGCATCACCATGAATTATGTTATGAAATATTGTGATTCTAACAAATTTTTATTTTACATATGCAATCGTGGAGATTACAAAAACCAAAACTTATCAATCTACATTACTAGTACAAAGTTTTCTCAGTTACCCGGATTGACATATGATTAGACAAGCCATATTACCGACTCTCCGTCCAGCCCAAAGGCATACTGAAATAAATGCTGAATGACAGGACCAGCAGCTACAGAAACATTGGCGGGAGCTGTGGTTGAGTCCTAAGAGCCATCACCGTCGATCACTGTATAGTCCTCCTCTACGGGAGTACATCCCGCCATCGATGGGCGGAGTCGATTCCCCCATCTTTATTGTACTCACCAGGTTAGCAAGCTCCAACCATCATACCGGTAGCACCTCAATCTCAATAACAAGGTGGTCTCCCTTGCGGGTCATGTAATAGGGCAGGATCAATTTCAAAAGGATCTTTTGAGGACGAAAATTGAAAATTCATTAATATTTCGCGGTCGAAATTTTTGATTATGAAAATACTCTCTATAGTACCTAACTTCAGAAAAAAGTGAAAAATGGTTTGTATTTGCAAAATAATTCGGATTAGATTTATTTTAAAAGCATAGACACTGGAATTTAATTATGCGCTGAAAGAACTGATTAATTGTTTTCTTTCTTCTTTTTTTTTAAAAAAAAAGAGGATTCTATTCCTTCATTTTCTTGGATTAAACATTGCATTCTATCATAGTACTCTGTACTGCTATTGAAGCACTGCCATCCAGTTGCCGGGCAACTTCATGTGTTCTGCTATTACCAGCAGTGCTCGTCTGATTTCTTTCAACGATTGTAGCTACAATATCTGTGATCGTATCCTTCGATACCGGTTTCCGT
Organism: Argiope trifasciata; assembly: GCA_026543055.1. Lineage (NCBI taxonomy): Eukaryota > Metazoa > Arthropoda > Arachnida > Araneae > Araneidae > Argiope > Argiope trifasciata. Next base: position 109,654 of record JAPMOQ010043084.1, read on the forward strand.
CTCCTGCCAGGCAGAGTTCAGAGAGAAACTGTTTCTTTATTCAAATTTTTAATCATTGTTTTCACTGCATTAATTGATAGAGGTCATTTACGTAAATTGTTTCGACTTATAAATTCGCGAAGAGCGGCCGCTGCATTCGATTTATTAAGATAAAAGAGCTTCACAAGTAAAACGTGTTGTGCTAAAGTGAGATACATTTTTCAAATCAGCTGATAATTGAAATGATTTTCAATGCAACACTTCTCTTTTATAACCCAAAATACTGGTGCTGGTGTCTACTATGCATACAGGATTTAGCTTTTTGAAATTTTTACCCTTGTTTTATGCAAAATTTTAGCTGTCTTAAAGTGTAAAGCGCCACATTTTCTCCTTTCATAAACTTTTAGAACTAATTTTTTTTCGCGAATTCCTCTTTCCCATGAAGTCAATACTCCCTGTACAAAGTTTGGCGGCTTTGCGGCTGATATTTCAAGATACAGAGATTTCTGTGTATCGACCGTTTAAAAAACATACCCTGTATATTCTGTAACATTCATTTTGTGGTATTATTTTCTCGCAAAATTCTGGTTCAAGAAACAGATTAAAATCCTGATGATAACCTTAAAATAAAAATAAAGGTAAAATTCTAATTATACCCAGGAAAAGAAAAATATAGGTAAAAGTTTTATTATAGCCTTAAAATAAAAATAAAGCTAAAATTCTAATTATAACCAGGAAAAGAAAAATAAAGGTAAAATTCTGATTATAGCCGTGAACAGAAATTTAATAAGTTCTTTTCAGTGACCGTTACCTTATGAATTAGCTGAAAGAAATGGTGTCCTTTAGCCTTTTTTAAAATCTTTTCTCTTCTCTCCCATTTAACTTATCTTTAGTCTGCCATCGCTTTCAAAGCAATTCCTGCTAAAAGAGACTGATAATGGGTTGAAACAGAAAAATCCCGGGCTAACGTCATCAAAATAACGAGAATTGAATCTAGGATTTCATCTTTTTGCTTTTTAGCTAATGTGGACAGCGTTGCTTTTGTGAAAGCATCTGAAATTCAATTCATTTTTGACTCTATTTTTTTTGTGTGTATTCCATTTTGGTTCGTGTAGTGCTTTAGTTCTTTTTAATTGGCTTTTAAAGTGTGTTTTTTTGCTGAAGTTTGGGCCTCATTCAGTAACTTTGAAAGCATATTTTATCTTCCGAACAAATGTAGAATTCCGGTGGATTGATAAGAAATCCATTATAAACTTAGACAATATAATATTGTTTTCTTTTTACTTCTTTATAATGATTAGAAGTATCATATTAAATTATTTAGGAAAAAATTACAGGAGTTTTGCAGTCAAATGGTAAAGTTTGTGTCTATTTTATATGAATTTTATTTAAAAATTTGTATATTTTGAATCTAGTATTATTTCTTTATAATTATTTCTGGATAATTTAGTAGAAAATTATAGTTTTGGATTTGATAGTTTCACAGGTTTTTAGCCTGTTATTCAAATATCTTTATCTTTAAGTAAAAAAATAAACTTGTACATGTTGATACTTTATGGATAAGATCTTTTGACCCACAACTACCGAATTTGATGCGTATATAATTAGGAAAGTGGATTGCTTTTGAAATATCAGTCAATTTAAAATTAAGTTGAATTTGATGTTTTCCTAGAAAATTTCCAAAAATATTATTGTAGAATATCAAATGTATCTCTTTTCAAAAGGAAATGAATTGTCTTTTTAATGATACCAATTTAATAAACGGCCAAATTATTTTTCCTTTTTGCAATTAAAAAAAAATTTTTTTTGTCTAATTTTTAATAAGAAATTAATTGTTGTTCTGAAATTCAGAGTTTTTCAATATTTCATCAATTGTTTAAATATTGATGTTTTTGTTGATGTTGTATCAATATAGCTTCTGAAGGTAAAGAGCTCTGAGCACCCGAGGGCAGAAGTCTCACTTCTAGCACGTATGAAGATGACGTTGAGACCTTCGCTTTCAGAACCTCTTGTTACAGATGGAGAGGGCTTCATACATTTCACCTCTCTTTGCCCTATAGCTCATTCATACAAATAGAATAAAGGCAGAATAACAACCATGTTTTAACCCGGATTCGAACCCGGGATACCTAGGTCAAGCAGAAGACGAGCTTACCCTATGCCAGTTATTTTGTTCAAAGCTAAAAAAATAAAGAAACTGTTTTATATCTGCATATTTTTAAAGACAAATAATAAATTAAAACTTCAATGCAGTGAAAGTGAAAAGTGGATGGTCGGATATATTTTGTTAATACCCTTATGATATCATGGGATTTATCTCCTTTAGTGTGGTTCATATACATAATGAATAGCACTAATATAAAACAATTAAAATATAGCTGCTAATAATTGATGTAATTGAGACTATAAAGATATACCTATGCGTTTTGAAACATAAAAATAAACAAAATCTCCTGCAAGCCAGCTGGTCAGTATATGCTACTAGGAACTGAGAAATTCTTCTCAGAAATTGAAATTGTTTCGTTCAGTTTTAACTGATAAGATACATTTTAAGTAAAATTAATAAAGTGTTATTCCTGTCTGCACAACACCTTTCATGGGATCAAATCAAAAATAACAAATCTATATTGTAGTTAGCTCAGAAAACTGTCTGTGTTGTATCGAAACTAATTTAACGATTGAAGTATGTTTATAAAACATCATATAGATACAATACTTCGAATTCGCATCGTTTCTTCTATTTATCAAGTCATCAAAATACAGTATGAAACATATGAATTTTAGAAAGTGAATAAATTAAACCAGTTTTTGAAAATTTTATGGCAGGAAGCAAGAAATACCGGATAATAGTTATTACTAAATGTTTTTTGAAATGGTATTATGTCTTCACGTAACGCCGCCAATGTACCATAACGCTTTCAAGTGGACAAATATAAAATATAATAAATTTTAAGCAAAAATTCATGCATGCAGCTTCATTTACGTGTAATCTAATTTTCCCCCTTAGCGAATAAAGACCAAAAAAGAAAGAAAGAAAAATTAAAGAAATTTTTTAAGAGAACAAAGCTTGAGCATTCCTAACTATTTAGGGTTCTGTTTACAGGGAAACATTTTTTTAGAATTATTTTTGATCATTTTAATTCTTCGGTTATTAAAAACTGTCATACTTTGATATTTGTATGGGTTAAAAGTTTTTGATTATAATTTTTTAAAACTATATTTATACATGTACCATACGTGAGAAATAAATATTTTTGTTCTCGCTTGTATTAAAAGACAAGAAAATGTGACCAAGAACGTGGAGCTAATAATAGTACGGATATGAAAACCAAGAAATTATGAAAATATTATTCCACTCCGGATTTTTAGCCATTTTCTAATTGACCTTTCTTTCCTCGGCATTAAATTGTATAGTTAGCATTCCGAGAAAGTAAATATATTTGTGAAACAACAACAAAAAATTGAATTAGTTCTTAATCACCATGTTAGATACTGAACATTTCTTTCAGGTTACGTTAGTCCCCGATGACTGGCAAATGTACTTTCATTTTTGCGTCAATCATCGATGACTGGTTTTTCGTTTAGGTATACTATTAACTGTTGGCTGTTATTATAATATTTGTTCAGGTTACATTAGCTATTGCTGACTGATGATATGCAGTTCAAAAATAATCTTCTCATAATACATTTTACTCAGGATATCATAAAAATGCATGCAACTAAATAAGTGCGGAATTATTGTATGATCCTTGATTGTCAGTAAGTCAGAAAAATAGGATACAATGGGTAATAACCGTGAAGTTTAGTGTGAAATAGATGCATCTTAACATCTGAGGCATTTTAACTATGAGAGGTTGAAGGCCTCTCAAGCGCCTTTTCTGAAAAAATTGATAAACCTATTTTGGAGATCAAACATTTCTTAGTCTAAAAAATAGTATTTGTTATATTTTGTTACTAATTAAATCAATTTTTGCATTGCCAAGTAAATAGCATCATTGCCTTCTGCAGTACGTAATCAATGTACCATTTAATTACTTTTTGTAATTTTCTCAAGAATTCTTTGTAGCTAAGACGAACCTTAATCTTTAGTTTTGAAGAGACACTTTAAAAAAGTATTGAAAATTCAATTAATGAAGTAACCAGATTGATGACAAAATTACATGCTGTAAATAGTTTCATATTTCAGTTTTCATCAATAAAATTTCTTAATTAATGAATGACATAAAATATTCAGGTGAATAAATCGTGAAAATTAGACAGATACAGGGAACATTTCATTAAACTCTTGTCAAAAGAAATATTTTTACAACATAAAATTGATATCTGCTGTTTCATATTATTTATTCCAAAATGCAATACATGATTATGCACATAAAGAATAATTTTTTTCTTTTAAACATTTCCTAAACACTTTTTTTTGGAACACATCAACCAAAGAAATCCTAACATAAAATGGCAAGAATAATTTCATGAGTTGCTCTGAATTCCACCAATTGTACGAAAATGCTTCTTTTAGTTAAAAATGAATTTATATTATTATCAGCTTTTATTCCAGATAATTTAATTTGATAGCTTTTGAAAGTATTTCATCCAAGACAATGGTTGTTTTCACAGTTTTAGTAGAAAATACTGATAAGTGAACTATTAATAAAATGGCGTTGTTCCAGTTATGTAGTGAAAGTAAATACAAAACATTTTTTCGTTTTGAAGCAGTAATAAGAGAAAAGCTCCTTTTGTATAAAATGATTATTAAAATGTCAATATTTTGCCTGCCAATCCAATTTCAGAAAGATGTGTCAAATATTTAGTTATCTATGTTTAAATTGTAATAGAGTTTAGCCATAAGTTTTTACATTTTATTTCTGAAGTATTAAAGGAACTAAATGTTGATTTAGAGTAAATGAAATAAATTTAAAACTTAAGATTTCATAAAAAAATTTTTTTTATTAATTCATAACTACAGGGTGATCAGCGAATAAACCCTGATTTCAAAATTAAATATCTTTATAGCAAAGATCTATAGAATTATGCTGTGAACTGTACGTTTATTAGCAAAACTGTGAAAATAGTGTACAAAAATTATAAAATTTAGTTACAAAAATCATTAACAGATGGCGCTTTGCGCTAAAAAATCTCTCTGAAAGGAGTCTTAAAAAACAATAAAGTGATGGGGTCTTTGCAATCAAAATATAATTTTTTCAAAATGTTCACCGTTCGAAACATTGAGGTGGCGTAATCGAACAACGAAATTTGGCATCACGTCTTGCAATGTCCAACGGAAATGGAATCACATGCAACACCAATCAACGATTCTAGCTCATCTATGGTGGCGGGATTGTTTCTATAGACAGTGTCTTTCAATGCTCCTCACAGAAAGAAGTCACAAGGAGACAGATCGGCCAAGCTATTCCTGTGTAAATTCCGGATAATCTAACTCTATTCCCAAATTATTCATGAAAAAAGCGAAAATTTTTATCTGTTCGATGTGGTCGAGCCCCATTTTGCATGAACCCGTCGATACCTGGTCGATCATCCAACGCTAGTTGAGTGCTGACAAATTGTTCCAAAATTGAAACGTAACTTTTCAGTAGTTATTGTTTCTCGGAAGAAAAAGGGTCTGATAATGCCTCTAGCGAATACCGCTAGCGCATTACCGCCCATACAGTAACTTTAGGCGAATGCAGTGCTTTCTCTTCACAAATGAGGATTTTAGGAACCCCGAAATCTTCAGTTTTGTTTATTAACAATTCCATTCAAATGAAAATGTGCCTCATATGTGAACCAGATGCAGCTCACATCAAATCTATTGTAGTCGATCATTGTTAGAATCTGATACGCAAAGTCAACACTTTGTTGCACAGCTTTCATGGGTACGGCCTGATGACTTTGGATTTTGTACGGAAACAGCCGTAGGTTATTTTTAAATATTTTTTTGCGTGCTCGTATACTTCAAACCTGTTTCTGATGCAATTCGTCGGATGCTTTTTCTTTTCTTTTTTTCTTTTTCATTTTTCTCATGCTCATTTTTGACGCCATGCTGAAAGCGTCTATGGGCGTGATTAAAGCGCCATCTGTTAATGATTTTCGTAACTAAATTTTCTAAACTTTTGTACATCATTTTTTAAATTTTGCTAATAAACGTACAGTTTACGCAGTACAGTTACCGCATAATTCTCTCTATCTTTGTTGTAGAGATATTTATTTTTGAAATCAGGGCTTATTCGCTGATCAATCACCCTGTATTATACAGTTATAAATAGATTTAAGATATTTATTTCAATTCTTACGATAAATTTTTAACTAAGCAGAAATTTACTATAGGTTGAAAAACGCACACTCATACCATTCGCCTCTAGGGCTGTGCTGACTTTTGATATATATAAAAAAGTCGTCATTTTTGTAAAATTGATTTTTAGATTCCAGCTTTTGAAAAATATCTATCTATCGTAATCATGATCATGAATAATAGTTCATGATAAATCGCGTTATTATAAATCAATGTTCGCATTAAAAATGCATTTTCGATTTAGTTCTGGTTATCGATTAATGCTTATTTTTGTTGTTTTTTATTCTTATTGACTTTCATACATAGGTTTTGTTAATATTTGTAAATATATTATCATATTCTAATAAATAAAAGTACTTATTTTAAGCATGCCATTTTGGAATGAACTGTTTTCTGTTAGCTATTTGAATGGAAAAATAAGTACGGTTATCAAAATGCTGTTGACTGTCCTTTATTTAATCGCTAAATATCCAACTTCAGAAATAAAAGCCAATAGGGTGAATTCAGATTAAATGCACAATTTTATTCCCAGTTCGAACTTTATTAAAGGGGTTTTAACATAATCATATATATTTTTATTCAAAAGAAAGCAATTTAAAAAAAAATCGAAACTTTATATTTGAGTCGTTCTGATCAATCAAAATGTTAAGTGATGCTATTTGCAGCTTAGCTATCAATAAATAAGAATATCCCGATGTCTCGAAAAATATCGATATTTGCTGGACGATACATTACGATGATAAAGTTCGGCTATCGCCCAGCCCTACTTGCCATTCTTATAGCTTATCAAATGCCAAGATCGTTATTCTTTTATTAATAAGTAATGGATTCTTATAAATCTACTTTATTATTTTTATTGTTGATTGATAAATAACAGGTTTATTAATACACCTTATTATTATCGACGGTTTTTTTTAGAAAACGTAGTTGAATATCATAAAAAGCTACAATAGATGCATCTTCACTAACAAAGACTTTTATCTACTTTATATGCAGATCTATGCGATTTAGGATTTGATTTATACCATAATAACAGCGAATTGTTAACATCCAGAAAGCAGAGTATAGTCATGAGTAAGAACATGAGATTAAAAGAAGGCTCCCTACAACAATTTCAAGAATTCATATATAGAATTCAAAAATTCACAAGTTCACATTTTCAAAAAATAAAAAATAAATAAAAAATGGATGTGATATATCAAAAATTTTCTCCCATAATATATAATAAATGTATTACCATAAAGTTGGAAGCTGGAAAAGGCCATGAATGACACGAAAATTCAGAGTATTTTATACAGTCGACTACAACAAATCCTGTCAACACTGCTACGTTCAATGGTGGCTGGGTAGTTGGCTGTACGAAAGAAAGATGAAACGGGTTTTATTTTCATGGACGAGAACAGCATGTCTCCCAGTACAATAAATGAATTACACGCCATTGATGATACGTAGTCACTGAAAATCCATGTTTGGCATAAATCTATGGTTTTTACTGAATCTAGTTTTCCTGATTCCGGACCATATTTTGGAACCTAAACGAACAACCATATTTATTTACTTTATGAAATATGAATATTGAATTGTAATGATGTAAAATATTACAATCCCTTCTCTTTCGTGATCTTGTTTTGAAAATTATAAATTTGCTTTTTTTTCCACTAAAAATTCAAGGAATTTTCATAGTGAATTTACTTTTTTTGGTTAGCAAATTACTAAATTTTTCTTCAATTAACTTTGATGATATTCGTGTAAAAGTCAATTACATACTCATTCCTGAAAGAACCATGTATCAATCAGCAAATTATTTATGGAGCAATATTTTTTGAATAAATAAAACAAATTTCAGCTTGTTAACCTAAAAGCAAGTATTAACGCATGTGTGCTGAAATAGGAATCTCAAATATAACATAATTTGTTAACGTTTTTGTCGATTCCGAGCATATAACATATCCAAGAAAGACATACTTCAACCATCAGCAAAATTTATTCAACATCAAATTTTAAAAGCCGTTTATTTCCATCCTTGTTGATTCAAACTCTTTAGAATATCTCCCTGGCCTTCAAGATGAGTACAAAACAGAATTTTTTTTCTATACATTTAAAAAAGCAGAAAACTTCAAAAGTTCTAGAATTATAAACTTCTATCTGAAAACCTTTGGAAAGCCAATCCATTTAAAAAAAGAATTAAGCAAATAAGATCCTTTCGTCTTTCAAAATTTGCAAATGTTTTTCAGATAAAATGAAGCATGAGTAAAAAGTAATGTCTTTCGAAAGAAAAAGAAAATTTTAACTTTGTTTCATTTCCACTTGGAAATGTTCCGCTGACAATGAGAGAACACCGGAACAATGAAATAGAGCGATAAGCCGATTATGCGTTCAACAATCCTATTGAACAGTATTCGTTTTCAAGAGAGATCTTCAGATCCAAATGAGGCAGAATTAAAACAGGATCAAGCAATTTGCTTTACACTTTGTCACAAAACTGAAAAAGATCTTATTTTAAAAATTTCATTATCACCAGCAGTGCTATGCCAAGAAGTACAATTGCTGATAAAGTAAGTGGTACAGCAAAAAAAAAACATACAATAAAATATTGTAAATAAAACGAGTGCATTCTCAGAGAGTTTACTAATAATGACAATGAATAATGAATTATCCAGTAAAAATGAAATTTTTTAAAAGAAGAATCTTTAATCATCTCAGTAAATGTCATGATTTAGCGCATGGGCGACTTAACGCCTGAAAAATTTCCGACTGGTAAATCTTAATCAAATTGAAACTATGTTACACGAAATGTTTGAATTTTATTGAGAATTTTCTTCAAATATTCCACTTGATAGAAGATTTATTTAAAATTGTCTTAAAAGTTTAAAAACAACAGGATTTCGTGTGATTTTAATAAGCACACGAAAATTAAACTATGTATTTCACTTTCTTATGATTACAAATACGAATATTTCAAGATATATTTTTCTTTGTTTTATTCCATATCACGTAAGGCGGTAGATCACTAAACAATATCAATGACCTAAGGAAGTAGATTTATCAATTATCGTATTTTCCTTTGCAGTGTAAGAGGACACTTAAGTAATTTGCCTTTGTTTTAGGTTTCAATAGTTAAAAATAAAAGAGCATTCTTATATTTTGATGTTTCTCTCATAATAAAGCTTTGTTTATAAACGGAAATATTTTCCCTGCCAGTACAATCAATGTTAAGTTGATATATTTAGGCCAAAACATAAATTATGGTAAAGAAAAAAAATAGTTGCAGTACCTTAATAAGGTTGCTACTTTTTGTTAAGACTTAGACTCTGTTGAATGCGGATGCTCCCAAGTTACTAAGCAGCTTCAGTTCAGGACATTTTTCGTTTATAAACATGGCAATTCGTTTTAAAATATAAATTATTCTATTATCAGTTTAGTAAATACTTAAAACAATATATTTCTATTTTTCGCAAAAAGTTTGACTAATTGATTTAAAACGTTTCAATATTTTCTAAAACACACTCATACAATTAGCAGATGTAAACTCTGCATTTTTAAGGTATTAAATTTATTTATTCAATTTGCTATTTAAGAATTTCTTCCCCCCAAAACAATTTAATTTATATCCTTTGATAAATATTTAAGAAATACGAGAGCAGAATAATATAATCAATATTCACTAATCAAAAGATAGCCTGAAAGGATTTATTTGTTTGAATATAAATTGTTTTTTTATAAATGTATATTTTTAATAAGAAGAAAGTTATTATTAAAATAAATTTTTAATCATTTATGTAACAATAAGAATTAATTAATATTTCCTCATAACTAAAATAAACTGAATTTTTAATTTAAAAAAATGTTCCTTCTTTGTTGATTGAAAAATTATAAAATAATCAATATTTTCTCTTGTTTAACTTTAACTGCGATTCTTAGTTATTAAACTTTTTTGTGCAATAATGCACTGATTTTTAAATTTATAATTTATATTGAATGATATTTTAATTTATGATTATATTTGAATATCAATAGACTCAAATTAGAAAATGAATTAAAAACAGTTTCTTGTAATTTAATACTTTTAATTGATATTTAAATTCCACTTATGGTACTTAAAATAATCATTAATTTCTGAGATTTTGTAAAAAAAAAAAAAGCATTTCAATCTATAGTATTTTTATAAGAATTCTAAACAAAATACAATAACAGAACAAAATGCAATCCACTGTTTATATAAAAAGAAAAAAATTCTTTTTAATGCATTTATTGTCTGAAGACAAATTTAAATAAGCAATGTCTAGAATTATGTCTTACTTCAAAGATAACTTGCTTTAATAAAAACTATACACTGATGAAAAAAAAAATCCCAACTCTAGGAAGCAGCTGTGCTAGATAAACGAAATTTGGTAAGCGTGTTTATACATCTGTAAGATGACGTCGATTCAAATTTCGAGCTACGCGCGTAAGTGTGACGCTAGTAGCGACACTATGAACATGAAAATGAGGTTTGCTTTAAATAAGCGTTGTAAGATTCGTGATCGTTATTAACAGTTGACGTAGTGGGTTAATGTTAGCCAAGGATGCCTCTGAGAAGACGAAGAAACCATTATCAACAGCTCACTGAGTTTGAACAAGGTCATGTTGTAGGGGTAAGAGAAGGTGGGTTTTCTTTCCGCGATATTGCTGAAAGACTTGGCAGGAATGTATCCACACTGTGCATGAGTATTGTCGACAGTGGTCAAGGGAAGGTACTGCCTCAAGAAGACCAGGTTCTGGGCGGCCACGTGGTACTACTGAGAGCGAAGACCGTCGTATTCGGCGTATGGCTGTGGCTAATCGTACTGCGTCTGCAGCTGAAATTCAAGCTGCAGTTGGCACCACAATGACACAACGAACTGTTACAAATCGGTTACTTCAAGTACAGCTCCGAACCAGACGCCCTGTACAGTGCATTCCACTGACTCCAAACCACTGCCGTTTGCGACGTGAGTGGTGTCAAGCTAGAGCTCATTGGAGGACGGAGTGGAGATCTATTGTGTTTTCTGATGAAAGCCGGTTCTGCCTTGGTCGCAGTGATAGCCGTTCGTTGGTTAGAAGGAGGCCAGGTGAACGCCTGCTAGTGATCTGTCTGCGGCCTAGACACACAGGGCCTGCTCCTGGAGTTATGGTTTGGGAACAGCATTCAAGGGGGTGTTTTCCAACAGGATAACTCTCGCCCTAATACCGCTGTTGTAACCCAACATGCTCTACAGACTGTCGACATGTAGCCTTGGCCTGCTAGATCACCAGATCTTTCTCCAATCGAGCACGTATGTGGCATCATTGGACGACAACTCCAGCGTCATCCACAACCAGCATTAACCGTCCCTGCATTGACCTCCCAAGTGCAACAGGCATGGAACTCCATCCCACAAACTGATATCCGGCACCTGTACGACACAGTGCATGCACGTTTGCATGCTTGCATTCAAAATTCTGGCGGTTACACAGGTTACTAATGTACCAACATTTCACATTTGAAATGGCTCTTCTCGCCAATGGCTCTACCTGTGATCTTGAAACTTTAATCAATTAAATATGTTACCTAGACAAATGTATTCCTAAAATTTCATTACTGTACAATAATTTTTCTTGGTGTTGGGATTTTTTTTCCATCAGTGCATATATTGAAAAGCTTAAATGGATATATTATCAAATCTATTCTTTTCCAGACGTGGATTTCAAGAAAATAAAGATAATTTTCACAAGGCCAGAAATAAAGGTAACTCGTTAGTAAAAACTGACACAAAGTTCAAACACTGTCTAGTGATTTCTGGAGACCGCGTTAGCTTTTGAAAGTATTTCTATCAATTAACAGCTAATAAAATTTTAACTCTTTTCTTAAGATTGCTGCGACTACAGGTTTCATCTAACTTACAGCAGAAATTTCTTAATCATAGGCAAAAATGTAAGCATTGAAATTGCGAGAAATACCATTAGACAAGCTTGATATAAAACTCGCATTATTAGAGAGAATCCGTTCATCAGCTTGAAAATTCAGATAAAGCAGTTGAAGTTAGTAAAAAACTCATAATTGAAGACCATTAACTTTTGAACGAAAGTTATATTTAGTAATGATAGAAAACTCACAGTTTTTGGCCGTGACAGCAATTGTACTGTATGTAGAAAGCCTAATACTGCTTTGAATCAAAAACATTTACGGCCTACATATTGGTGACTCCGTAATGATTTGAGGTTGCATGGATTCATCTACGTTTTGCAGCAATATAAAGGAAATTGTTAAAAATTTGGGTTTAGATGGAATTTCCATTTTTTAGCAGTGCAACGACCCCAGACAGAGTGCACGTAACCCCAAATAATGGTGTCTTTTACATTAAAAACAGCAATTACACATACCAACATAGAAGCCCGACACCAAAGTCATTGAGTATTACCAAATACTGTGAGTCATGCTTGAAAAAGTGGTCCAAAACATAAAATTAGAAACAAAACCAATTTAAAACAAGTGTTCCAAGAAAGATTTGATGAAATACTCTTAGATTCCATCAAAAATTGGTCAAATCGGTACAAAGACTTTCAGAGTTCATTATAAAAGTCAGAAGACATGCAACTTAGCTGTGACACTCTATTTTCCTGCGAGATACTGCAAAAATTTCACAGGTGTACTCTCAAATTTTTAAGGCAAAAATGTGAATATATTTATTGAAAATGCTTCTGAAAATTTTCAATTTTGAAGTTTTTGTTGATTGTACTTTATTATCACTTTAAATTAAACCCTTTTTCATATGTAAAAATAAAAACATGTTTGCGCTTCTTGGTAATGTGCTATTTATATTGAAAGTTGGATTTACCAAGTAAAAGTAAAGTGTAGTCTCAATTTTTTGTTCCACTGTACACGTTTTGTTTGGGATTTATACAAAATATTTTCATAAATGAATCAGTCTCATGCTTATTTAAATAAGAGAAAATAAATACTAAATGTATACTATATAACCCTTAAAAATTAAAATTCTAAATTAATTAAAACACATTGCTAATTTTTTTCAATTAAAAAAGAAACAATTTGTATGTACTAACAGTTAAGCGGTTCGTTTTATAAGAGATTTTATAATTTATATAATGGTGTATTTTTATAATTTATATCATAAGAGTGATTTGAAGACAAATATTGACAGACGATAAACATAAGAGTAAATATTCATTCGCCACATTTGCAATTTAAAATAATCTTTTTATAACTTTCAAATGTTAGCTTTCAAAATACATCTGTCAGCAGGAAATAACTAAGCCAAAAATTTACACTGGCCCTCATTAAATCCAGTATCATTTACAAAATTATTCATTTAGGTGTGCATCCATGTAAGGAAATTTAAAATATCAAGCAGACGATCCCTTAAATATAACACAAATTTGACAAATTAAAAAAAAGTATGTTTAATTGAAAATGTTATGATGATTTTATTTTATAATTACACTAGACATTAAGAGATCCTAATGTTACTATTTTCTTATATTATATTACAATTATTATAATATTTCTAATTTATCATTGCATTTATTTTTTAACCCTTTTACTCGATTCTATAAAGTAATTATTTGCAAAATTTAACTAAATTTAAATAACTAATTAAATTAAAGTAATAAAATAAATATGTAACTATACACAGAAAAAAAATAACGAATCCAGTAATTATAGTTCAAGTTTGACCGTTTAACTCTAGAAAATTCTCTTGTTCATAGCAGTAAACCGGAATGTACTTGATTAGGATTGAGATTTACCCATAATAATTTAATAAATGAATTAGAACATATTTATTTAAATAAGAGCAAATGAATTCTAAAATTTATACCATATAACCCTTTATATTTGATTTATAATTATAAATCTGAATTAACCACAACATAATGTTAAATTAAAAGAAGAAAAATGAAATATTTTAAAATTTGGTTGGTCTTTAATCGGTTCCTGTTCATAAGGAATTTTATAATTTATGTCATAGGAATGATTAGAAGAAAGATTATGAAAGATGATAAATACAGGAATAAATATTTATTTCTGACGTTTGCAATTTCTAACAATGATTTTTAAACCATTCTTATGAGCTCATGTTAGCTTTTGAAAATACATTTGTCAGTTAGCAGTTAAATATTGGGAAAAAAAAAACTTAAGGTACGACTACGTTCGATGAATAATTTTTGAAAAATTGGATTTTTCAAAAACTATTTATGATTTTTAGTTGCATTTACAATTATAAATACAAAAAATTTATTTCAAAATATAATATATTTTCAGAAATAGGAAAATGTGTAGTAAATTTCAATGAAATTTAACCAAATGGATTAACACTGTACACAAAATTGTAATGCAGCAATCCTATTTTTTTTTTGTACACAAGTTATAGAATACAATAATAAATGAAGTGAACTAAAATCTAAGAAAAATTTTGAGATGCAAAGAACTTATGGGTAAAAATAGACATATATGTGCATTTTTTCCCCAGATTTACAACTTCATTTTTCTGAAAACACTTATAAATGCAAAGTATTTCGCCAACCATAAAACTTTTGGTTTAATTTCATAGCCCACATTATTTAAAACACACGCTGAGTTTTTTATGTAAACACCACGATTGGTTTCTTAGATATCATGTTAGTGGTGGAGGATTTTGGTGAAAATTAAAGTTTTGAGAAAATTGAAAACAAATTTTAACTGAAAAATAAGATTTGTTTAAAATTAATCCTGGTATCAGGCCATCTTTAACCTAGAAAAGATAAACTGTTTAGGACAGAAGAAATTATGAATTACAAGGAATATCACAAAAAAAATTAGCCAATGAGATTGATAATCAGTGTTTTTAATGTAGTCGGATACCTTAAGCCAGCCATCTCCAAATCCAATATCATTTACGAAAAAAAATATACTTAAAGTAATCTTCATTCAAGAAATTTATTAGTAATAAAGTAATCTTCAAGCAAGATATCACGTAGACAATTATTTGAACAAAATAAAAATTTGTCAAACGAAATCTGTTTAATTAAAAATGTTGTGATGTTTTATTTTATATTTAGACAATGCAATACTAATTATACTACAGTGTTGTATTATACTATGTGATTTTGCCACTTTTACCGGCGTTCTGGCATAGAAATAGTGCGTCTTCCCGGTGATCTTGGCTTCACGGGTTCGAGATACTGTCCAGGCATGGTTGTTCTACTCTATTCTATCAAAGGTGGCGTGTAAAAAGGTTTGGCCCTCCCTTTGTAAGAAGGGGTTGTGCTAGCAAATGTAACGCATGGTGTATATATGTCATTTTCTTTTCCTTAGTTTGCGTCATTGAAAAAACAAAAAACGCTAAATCTACTTAAACCACTGACAGATCTTTCGGCGACCTTGTAAAGTGTCATAAATAGCAACAACATATTAGTTATACCATAATAACACTAATGTTGCTCATTTGACTTCACATTTCTTTTCTTAATTTTTTTGTAAGATTCTGTTTAATTATTACGAGTGGAATTTAACTTTTATGAAATAATCTATTGGAGTGTATAAAGGACTAATTAGACATAAAATGATATACCATCTTTTATAATTAAATTTAAACTAGGGAAAATTCTCTTATTTACAGCAGTGGACGAGAATTAATTTATTAGGATTAAAAATTACCCATAATAATTTAATGAATGAATTAGTAAACAGTTACTATAATGAGAAGAAATAAGTATCAAAAGTTGCTTCAAATTACCATTCTTATCTGATTTAAAAATTGAAATTCTATATTAACCACAACATAATGTTGTAACATAATTGTCAAAAAAAGAAGTATTTTTATATTTGGCTGATCGTTAAACGATGCATTTTTATAATTTATATATTAGAAGTGAATTTGAAGAAAAACAATGACAAACGATAACTATATGAGTATATATTCTTGTGTCACATTTGAAATTTCAAACAATGGCAACCATTTTTTAAAATCAAATATCAGATGAAATTTTCCATAAATAAATTAATATAAGCCTTTTCAGAAATAAAACACCTGTTGCCAAGCAAATTCTTTTTTGACTCAGAAGTCTCGTCTTCCATGGATTTTCATTTTCCAAGCTTGACAGAGATGTTAGGGATTTTTTTCCCCCATAACAAATATTTCTCCTAATTTTCCCCATGGCATATTTCATTTAACGAACAAAAGATTTTTCTAAACCCGACGTGAACAATACGTCTCTGCAGAAATATTTCGAGCATCTTCATTACCATAAAACGTATAGGGAATATTTGTGGTTTGCTTTGTGTAAATAAAATATTCGTTCTCATAAAATTGTCTCTGATTGCAAATTAATTCTGGGATTTTAATTGAATTCTTATTAAGTTGTGTGGAAAAAATATTTTGTGCTCTTTCTAAACAATGAAATCGTTACTTAAAGTCTGTAGCGAAATAGAAAATATCAGAAACAATACAAAGCATGTTAAACAAATTTTTAATTTTTGAAATTACTTAAATTGGGGGTTTCTTATTTTCTGGAATACTAAACATTAAAAAAATTAATGTAAATTATGATAAAAAGAGAAAAAGAAACAATTTCGAAATAATGCTTGCCAATCAGAAACGAAATGTGCTACGCAAATGAAATCAAGTACAAAATATTTATCTAAAAATAAAATCTTTATCTAAAAAATGTATGGAGAAAGGTTATCTTCGAAAGTTTGCTTCTGTCCGCCTGTGATATCTCCAATCATCTGCATAATATCTCCAAAATGAAAAAAAAGACTACATGGTTGAAATTTAGGAAATATGTTTTTAATCTGAATTATAAATATGGGTACAATACAATTTCGAATCAAATACATTAGCATATTATTTTTTTTATCTTTCTACACCTTAGCAACGCACACATATTGCATAATAATGTTTTCCTCGATATTATACAATATTGTGAATATTGATCAACATTCGTAATATTATATATTATAGAGGAATTTTGTTGATTATGATGTCGTGTCCTTATCAAAAAGGTGGATACAGTTGCTTCTGAGGGTAAAGACCTCTAAATACCCGAATGCAGAAGTCTGACTTCTAGCTCAAATGAAGATGGCTCATGCACATTCACTTGCACAACCTCTTTTTATGACGTGCTCATTCACTCATTTCATAGGTAAAACACAATGGACTTACAGCTATGTCCTAACAAGGACTCGAACCCGAAACGCCTGGATCACGGGGAAGGCGCGCTGCCCCTAAGCTAAGACGCCAGCAGGAGTATTGATTAATATTATATAATATCGAATAATATTGTACAAGATGCTGTACTATTTGGGTATATTACAGTAGTATATGTGCATATAATACTAAAATATAAATGATATAAATAAATAAAATGATGTAATTAAACAATATCAAGTTTTGGAAGCAATGTATCGAAATTGAAACATCCGAAGAGCATGCAAAAATTTCTAAATTACTCTAAGAAGCACCAAATGTGTTATCACCTATAAAATATGAGAGAGGAGCTTTTTGACTGATTTATAAGTTTATTTTTTGCTATGTTTAAAAAAAATTCTTCTCGTAATACAGTATAGAAAAAAAAATTTTTCATATAAATTTTTAACTGATATCAAATTTTTAGTTAAACTGAGAAGACATTAGTTACTTGCGCTTTAAAAGTATCTCCAATAATTTATTGGATTCATCATTTTCCAGCATTTAAACATACGTCCTGGCTGTTCTTAAGGTGTCCAACTACGTTTGTAGTAAAAGTTTTGAAATATTGAATTTTTTTTAAAAACTAAAAACTATGGTTTTTAGATGCATTGTCAATTATAATACAAAATACTATGGATACAACAAAATTACTTGAAAATATAATATATTTTGAGAAATTGGAAAATTTGTTGTAAATTAGAATGAAATTTGCTACAAAACGGTTAACACTCTAAACAAAATTGTAACTAACTACAGCAATTCTATTTTTTTTGTATTCAAATTATAGAATATAATGATGAAGGAAAGGAACCAAAATTCAATAAATATTTTGAGATGCAAAGAAGTTATGGGCAAAAATATACGTATATGTACATTTTTTCCATACATTCACAATTTAATTTTTCTAAAAACACATATAAATGAAAAAGTGTTTCACCAAGAATAAAAATTTTGGTTCATTTCATTGCCCATATTATTTAATACACACTCTGCAATTTTCATGTAAATGCTTCAATTAGTTTTTGAGATATCATGTTAATGGTGGAGAATTTTTATGAAATATAAGTTTTGAGAAAATTGTAGTGAAAGACAAATCTTAGTAAATAATGAAATATAAATAGAATGATGCATTTAAACTAATATCAATTTTTGGAAGCAATCCATCGAAATCGAAACATCCGAAGTGCATGCAAAAATTTCTAAATTACTCTAAGAAGCATCAAATTTGTTAGCACCTATAAAAAATGAGAGAAGCGAGTTTTGACTGATTTATAAGTTTATTTGTTGCTCAGTTTAGAAGAAATACTTCTGGTAATACAGTATAGAAAAAAAATATTTGATGTAAATTTTTAACCGATATCAAATTTTTGGTAAAGCTGAGAAGACATTAATTTCTTGCGCTTTAAAAGTATCTCCAATAATTTATTGGATTTATCATTGTCCAGCATTTAAACACACGTCCTGGTTGTTCTTAAGTAGTTTCAGATAAATATTATGATAATTAATTGAGATTGTTTCTGCGATGAGAATTTGCTCGATGACTATTTATCTCTCATTATTTCCATCTATAATCTTTAAACATAATTTCTAATTAATGAGTTAAATTCAGTGCATATTTTAATCTACATGTTAGTGCGCACATCTGTTACAGAAAAAAAAATAGATATCTGAAATCTACATATGCATAGTAAACCATTCACTTCATTTTAATCACGATGTAGACTGGGATTATTACTTTAACATGTATAATTTGTGACACGACCTTTATTCACAATTTTGATAATGCAGTGTCTGAAAATTTAAAATTATGAGGTGGGTCCCCAAATAGCCCTAACGTTGCATTCAAATAGGAGGGTAATATAATTAAAATTAGCCCTAACTGGAATACTCATATTTCCTTTAACTACCGAATAAATTTAGATCAGATATTGGTCTGAGATCACTAATTCTAAGATATCTCAATAATTTTTCATAATTAAAAATTTAGATACTTATATAAATAATATTGAAGTACTAATTCAACAAAGAATATTTCATTTTAATCCTTTAACCTCAAGGAAACACTTAAAATTAAAACACCCCTACTTCCAGAGCAGCACGCCTGTATTGTACGATATTATATGACTTTAAACAATATTAGTAATATGGTATAATATTAAATATAATATAATATCGCTCAATGTTGAATATTAAATGATATAATACAATATAATATCGTACAATATTGTAATAGAGGATATGCTATCTGGGTCTGAACTCTCTACAGATCGAACTACTCAGTGTAATTTCAAAATTGTGGATTAGTTTTAGTTTAGTTTAGTTATATTAACGTCCCGTTTTAAAGCAACACGAGGGCTATTTGGGGACGGACCTCATAATTTTGAACCATGGTCAGATGACGAGGACTACACCTGAACAGGCAGCCCCATCTCCACACCACGCCACACCAGCGGAAGAACGTTTGGCCTGACAGATTTAACGTGCAAGAGACCCCCTCACACGACGGTTCTTCGGTGGAATCGAGTCTCGAACCTGAAACCCCCCCGGTTCCGAAGCCGAGGCTTTACCACTGGGCCACCGCGGCCCTCATAATTGTGGAACATACTATTCAAGGCAAGGGAAACGGATAATGAGCAAAAAAAATTTCAAAAGCATCAATAGATGGCGATGTACTGACAGAAATACACATTATATACCACATTTTATTCAGCGTATCAAACTTTTAATCATAAGACCTTATAGATGCAAGAGAAATTGCACAATATGTTTCCTTCCAGATGTAAAATATGCATTCCGTGAACAGCTTCTTCAACTGTGGATCATAATTGGTCGATTGAGACACTTTACGCATGTAGAATGATACTGTATTTCGAATTTGTCAAGGTTTCCAGATACCCTCAATAAATAAGATCCCCAAGCCAAAAATCCCAGGGATTAAGATGTTTAGAATGAGATGTTAAGTTGCAGAAAGCGCTTGATTATTTACTCAAACGTTAGTAAAACATTGCCCGCGAAACTGCTGTACACAATGTGTGGGTGCGCGTCATCTTGCGTAAAAGTAATTAAATCAAAGACATTGGCGTATTGCATTTAGGGTACAACAAATTTTTCGAAAATGTTTTGGTATCTCCTGTTTCCCATTTTCTATTGTACAGGGCCATCTATCGGTATATTTATAAAACTAATTTTTTTCGTTTTTTTATAAATTTTTTCTCTAATTCTTTTTAAAATTTAATTCGTTTGCCCGAGTCTTGAATTGAAACAATTTTGGAGCCTTTACACTATTTCGTTGTATAGAGAGCTCAGAGTAAGGATATTTTAAATTTGACCAACTTTTATATGATATGCATATAACTGGATCAGGAATGAAAATATCTCTCTGTGTATACTTTTAACCATCATATCTCTATAAAACATTATCAATTTAAGCTAAAGCTTCACTGATTTTGGTACCACTTGGTTAGCATTTCCTTTTGTATAATGTCATCTATTGGTGTTTAAGGAAATGATTTTTTCTCCTCATAATTCATTTTCCCATGTCTTGAATAATGTGTTCAACAATTTTGAAGCCTTTACACTGAGTATTTCTTTGTATAGAGAGCTCAGAGTAAGGGTGTTTTAATTTTGACCACCTTTTATATAATATGTGTGCAGCTGGATCCAGCGATTAAAGTGTCACGGTCTAGATATTTTTAACCGTCATTACTCTTATATCTCTCAAACAAAATTAATTTACGCCAAAGCTCCACTTCTCCATTTGTTGGCCCAGTTGGCAGCGTGCTCGGCTTAACATAGAATCTTGAAATTAATATTTTTATAAACAGTCAATTATCTATTGAATTTCTGAAGATGTAACTGGACGAAAATTAATATAAAAAAGTTTATTTTCCTTAATGATTGGTGAATAGTTTCCTGATTAAGCACATGCTGATAACTCGGGTAAAGAGATTCAGTACTACTGCGGTAAAATAAGTATTATTTATTAGAGAATAAAACTAATATCTCATCTTTTTATTGCTATGTCAAAATCAGAATTAAAGGAAATGTTAAATTAAACTGAAAAAATGGTTAAATGATGACTCAAAATCGGCTATGAGGTAAAAAAGTTTCAACAAGCATGTAGGTGAAATGATTTAAATTTTAAATGTTTTTAATGGGTTTCTTAAACAGTAAATAGTTCCTTATTCTCTACAATGTTTTAAAAGCCAAAATTCATCACCATGTACCAACAGAAAAATTGAAGACGTTGATGATTATGCTTTTAACTACGTCGATAAGGAAATAATTTTATGTAAATAAATCTTTAAATGATAAAGAAACAGTGGCTTAAAAATCCGCCCTCTAATAAAATATTATTTTAAGAATTGGAGATATTTAAACAAACGGTGATGTAACATGCAAAAGACAATCGCACTAAATGACTTATTTAACTTTTATTTTTTTCGATTGAGACATACAATCTTCACATATTTTTTCTTTGCCTTTTATAAATTTAATTAGGATCGTTGTTGTTATTATTGTTGTGAATAAGTAATGTTGCTTTCACGCGCTATAAACAACATCGTAAGTAAGAATGATTTACAGTAATATGCCTTGGATGGTATAGGATGTCGCGTTGGTAATTCCAAAGCTTGGTGACAAACTTGGCGACGAATTTTTTTAATAAAAGAATAATACACGAAACTTCTAGAATTCTCCTTATCCACCCATTAGGAACCGAGATACGTCCAGAATATTCCTGATTTGTCTAGAAGCTTTTAACCTAGCCTCCCCAGATCTATAAAAGGTCGGCAATCTGAAGGTGGTGATCGAGCAAGGAAACTTGAATTGAGATGCCTTGAATTGGTAGTTTTGATTTGAGGAGTAGAACCGTCAACGGAGTTGCCAGCAATCGTGGTAATAGTGGCCATTTGTCCTGGCTTGTGTTGTCATGAATGGTGGAGTCCAGGTGAGTGGTCGACGTGGATTGAATAGTCTTCAGCCGTGGGTCCTGGCGTGTCATCCTAAATTGAGGGAACTTCAATTGGTCATCGTCGTGAAAGAGGAGTCCTGAAAGGAAGGTTGCCGAGATAATACTGAAGTAATGGTGAAGAACTGAATTGTTGTTTGTCGTCGTCTTGCCATGTGTGATTGCCCATTATGCAAAGTAGTGAGTTGGTAGCTAAAGCAAGAAGAGACAGAGAAGTAGTTCAGCCATGTTGGAGAGACCTATGTGAGTGTAGACAGAATCTACAAGGATGCCCTCTCCTGCTGAATCCTGTTTGACCACTGTGGATGTTGTCACTTCTGTATTTCTACGTGTGGGCTACTGTGTGTAGTCCTGTGTGCTTGTCTCAGCTATATATAGTTGCCTTTCATAAATATTTGTCATCTTGAGCTATAAATATTTGTCGTCTTTCTTCTGCCATGTCTCCGTCCTGTGAATAAATGTCTTCGTTGCATCTTCTAGTAAAGGACTGTTCATTGTTAGTTATCTTCTACACCGTACACCCCACAACAATTAAATGCACCTGACTGAGGAGGGAAATCCGTAATATTGTTTTTTTATTTTAGTTGAATTGCAGACAATATTTTTTTTTCCACCTAACTTTTTTAATATAGTAGAATTTCAATTGACACACGTTTTATTCCTTTTTCCTTCTTTCTAAGCAAAATTAAAAATCGTTTTCTTTAAAAAAATTTGGAATCTAGTCATGGCATTTCTACCTTTGCTAAATTTGTTTATATATGTCTCTATACTTTTCGATGATTTTTTTTTTGTAGGAATGCACGTTTATTAATTTTTCCATACAAAAAATATAAATTTTTCCTTACAATTTTATTACATATGTTTAGAAATTTTCTTATACTTACTAAACTTAGTTTTTTTTACTTATATGTATTTATTTACTATAGTGTGAATCAAATATTATTTGATGTTATTTTTTTATTTCTGTACATCACCTGTTTGATTTATAGCTGCTCTTGATAAATGTAGTATATATTTACAAATATTTTATCCTTAGCTGCAGAGAGTTTGTGAAAACTCGATGGGCATGTGAAATCGAAATATTAATATAGAATACTCAATTTCAATCAAAAATATTACATGATAAGGATATTTTATTTTTAACATGTTCTTCCAATCATTGCAAATCCTTATTGTCATCAAACATACTTTATCAAGTCCTTTTTGACTTAGCCGTACGATGAGCAATAATTTCATCTAATGCTGGAGAAATAAAAAGAAATTTGGAGTAAGTTAATGAAAAATAATAAGCTAATTTTTTCGATCAAAATAGATTATCCTGTATTATAAAATAGGAGAATCTAAATATATATTTTGTTTCAATTACATAACAAGAATTGAAAAATGAGCTGTCAGTAGAGATTCGATCTAGAGACCTTGCACAAACAGAATAATTCTCGATTCTACTGAATAAGGAATTTATGGGACGAAGTTAGATGCTTACGAAGAATATAAACGCTGTATCACGTTTTAAGTATTCATTTTCTTGGATTTATCTATACAGCATGATGGATATGATGTGACCCCAATCAATAAATTCATTTTCTCGAATTTGTTTGTACAGCATGTTGACTATATTGTGGCTCTCACCAATATTTCCTTTTATCGGATTTATCTATACAGCATGTGGGCTATGATGTGGTCCCAACCAATATTAATTTTTATCGGATTCGTCTATATAGCATATTGAGTATGATGAGATCCCAATTAATATGTCTTTTTCTCAGATTTATCTATATAGCATGCTGGCTATGATGTGGCCCCAATCAATATTTCTTTTTATCGGATTTGTCAATACAGTATGTGTGCTATGATGCGGCCCCAATCAATAATTCATTTGTTTTTATCGGAGTTGTCGACACAGTGTGCTGGCTATGATTTATCTCGGATTTATCTATTTAATGTATATATAAATATATATTACATGATAAATAAAAAAGTGAGATTACAGTACTTTGAAATTTACTTTAATTAGGCAATTAAAGTTTAAACAACCCTATTATGCTAGAACTATTAGAAAGATTCGTACTCATAATAAACAAAAAAAAATGGAAGTCTATTAAAATAACACGATTTTAATATCATGAAAATTTGATGTTTCAAAATAATTTGTGGAAGAAATCACGAACATGAATTTATGCTGAATGCAAATTAAATACAGCCAATATTCCTATCGAATCAACAAGTCTCGTAACGATGCTAATATCAAATAAAATAAGGATATTGTAAATAAAACAAATATGGTCTTCTGCACTATATAAAATTTCCACATAAAATTTACAAAAGATACTCAAAATAACTTCTTGGTAAAATTTTCAATTTAATTTTTATATCCAAAGGAAAAAAGTATTTTGTGAGTACATTACTTAATTTCACTTATAAGAAAGTAATAGAATTATATGAAAGCAATGGATGGGAATATGTGCTTCAAACTCAAAGTGAAAATAATTGAGAAGAAACAGCTTTTTTGGCAAGTAGCTTTTTTGGTGCTCTTACTCAGTTTTTAAGGATAGGTTAATTAGATTTGGAGTGATTTTTTTTTCTGAAAGACATAGTGCTCCTTAAGGGATTTTTTTTATCCTAAAGAAATGAAATGTAAGCTAAAAAATGGCATGTTGATTTTTTCTTGCTCCATTTCCTTATGTTGTAATAAAAAAGATGATAAGGACTCTTATCTGAATAAAGGTATTTTCTTGAATTTCTCTGTACAAAGGTGAACTTGGCCAAGGAATTTTTTTAGAAAAATATTTTTGTTTAATAAAATACTGGATAAAATATTTTCTTGCCCGTTTTCAGTAATTTCAGGACATTCTTAGTATTTAAAATTTGTCTACAATTTTATCTTTTTAAAAAAATTTGACATGTTTAAAACACAAAATAAAATTGAAGATAATGAAAAAAAAATATCAACAATAATCCAAAGCTACAGAACATAATTTTTGTCACCTTTCATTATTATCAGATTTTAAATAAGGTGCAATCCAAAAGGAATATAGCGATTTCAAATGGCTGTAATTTTTAATGACAAAGAATTTATCAATAAGATAAATGAACAATGTAGAAGAAACTTTAAAACGTTATTTACATATGTCATAGACATTCTGTGTGATGTAATGCGCTTGCATCGGTGATAGCAGGCATGTGTCAAATGTGCACTACTGCCTAGATATTGTCCGTATGACCAAGGGAAGTTACGTAGAACATTGATGACGTATGTATACAAAATTTTGAAATTTCGTCTACATCATGTCTTTATCCTATCGATAAATTCTTTTTAATTAAAAAGGTATCGAATTTTATAATTATTATATTCATTTTGAATCACCCTATATTTCAAATCACTTCAAATATATTCTTTCACACTTCATTTTATAAATGTTTAAAATTTCCTAGATAGTTAAATGTTTAAAATTTCCTAGATAGTTAACTGTTTAAAATTTCCTAGATAGTTAAATGTTTAAAATTTCCTAGATAGTTAAATGTTTAAAATTTCTTAGATAATCTGAAAAAGACATTAAAGAAAAATGCCTAGACATAAACAGACTGATAAAAACTTTAGACGATAAGTACTCTCACACTCACACTCACTCTCACTTCTGTTTTAAAAGAAAAAAAAAGAATTGAGAGACGTGTTGTAAGGTAAGTTTAATAAAAGCAACAAGTGCCAGACAAAGCACCAACTATAAAGTTCAACTCATTAAAATGTCTTGATCATCTTTTTAGCAATTTCAAATATATTTAAAATCAAAATAAACCGAAGTCAGATATGGCGATTGAGGGAGCCATGGCAGCTTAGAAGGACTGCAAATTTTGGTAATTCCCCATAGTTAGGTGATAAATTATTTTACAGAATATTCAAATTGACTTATCCAATTCTGAAGAAATATAATTTTAGGGGGTGCTCATTTTCCCATCAATTTAGCTTATTGATATAAATGTCCCATTTTGGAGCAGCTCTGTGGTTATTCTTTTTTGAACTGTGGTCAAATGACGACACCGAAGAGATGAAGCTGGTAGACCCTCTCCAAACTACAACGAAACACCAGCGGGTGGGCGTTGGGCTCTTACGGATTTAGCGTGCCCCAGATTCATTTACACGATAGCTCATCGGTAGAATCGATTATCGAACTTGAAATCATCAGACTTCAAAATCGAGATCTTACCACTGGGCCACAGCCATCCACTAGTTTCCTTTTCAGAGAAGCGATAGGAAAGAAAAACTCTGTTATTTAAGTTTCCCATATATTTAAAAAAGAAGCCCTAAGATAGAATTGCTTGAGAATACATGATTATAAATAATAGTCTTGTATTCATACTTCTAGCATATTCGTTCTTCCTAAACAGTCTATCAGATATTTGTTTTATTTTATTCATTAATTTTAATGTGAGTTATATTTATGTGGCAGATAAGTTTTTACATAGCCATATAAATTTTAATTATAAAAAAACTGTGCCATAGATCATGTATCTGCTATTTAAGATATGGGGATGATAAGCTTCTGGTTTGATTATCGCTCTTATTTTTCGAATGAGCAAATAAAGACTATGAGGTAGAATGACCTCCACTTTATTAGCGGAATTTACCTCTTACACATGAGGTACGATGTGACCAGTGATGATCATTAGAACCCACGCCTTTGTTCTCATATCCTGACTTTTGCAACGAATATTATGACTAACCGGTGTTCCAGGTTAGAGCTTGAGTGACTTGTACATGATTACCTAGCAATCAAATTTTTTTTTGTTTCTATTATATTAATCGAATATTCTGCGAACATTTTGATCAACCAGGCAAAATATCTAAAATGCCGATATTTAAAAAATTTTGTATAAAATCGTTGACCTTTGCAAAAATATAGATTGGACAAATAAAGAATTATGATAACTTCAATATAGAGATGAATAAATGTGTCTCATAAAAATGCTTAAAAGAAAGAAATAACTCCGTTGATTTATTTCGCATTTAATTAAATAATTTTTTAAAGAATAAACAGTATTATAAACTGTAATCTATCATAAGTTCATTTCTTATTGGCAATTATAATTGATTGTCACCAAGTCGTTTATCTTTGTTTGAATGAAATAAAAAAGCCTAGAAATTTAGTGAATGCTATTATCAAATTCTTATCCTTTTCTTTCTTTTAATCCTTAAATGAGGAGTGCGATATATCAGACTACTAAGGGTGGACTTTCATTCTATTTCTATTCTATTATTAGCTCAGTTGAATAGATTGACCCTGTAGCTTTTTATTTCCTGACCTTCACGTCACGTTCACTTTTTCAATTGATTTCAGATGAAACCTTTTAAAAACATATCAGCTACTTCTTTGCACGAGATCTATGAGACCACACCATCCTTTTCGTGTTCCAATATAATATAAGGCTTAGCAGATGAGTCTAAAATTTAGTCTTCGATATATCGTCCAATTTATTGATTTTATTATGAAGCAGTGTTCCAGAAACTTTTAAATGACACAAAAATGTGATTTTAATGATGAGGATAATTGTACAGAAGTTATTTTTTCAATGAAGGTTCGCATTCGATTGATTCTTATATAGATATAAAATATAATATAATCAATTATATAATATAATATAATTGAAATATAATCAAGTATATAATATAATATAATGGAAATATAATCAATTATATAATATAATATAATTGAAATATAATCAATTTTTTAAGTGATAATGTGTTTTGAAAAATTTCTAAAATGTATTTATATATCAATAGTATATACCAAGAGTATAATATAAATACCAAATGTATTTATATTATTTACATAATATATTATAGGATTTTTATACTTATATTTTCATTCGAAAATTTAATATTTTTGTGTAAAATTGCGCGGTCTCGTCCAACTTACATCCCTAGTTAAGTCCTAAATTTTCACCTCCCCAGTTAAGGGTTAATATAATGATTATTGCTGGCTGCTATGCAAGATGTGAAATTTTTCATACCAGATGTACATGAAAATAATCACTTGGAACACTGTATTAGATAAATTATTGGATATGCATATATCAAATTTGACATATAATGACTTGTTGATATTAGGTGCTTGTCAGAAAAAATGTTTAATTTATCTTAGTCCCTTTTTTATTAAAAAGATCTATCAATGTATTAACATTTTCTTACAATAATACCAGACATGATCCATTTTTAACATTACTATAATCTTCAAATATTATACTCAATATTTTCTACAAATTTTTTACTTAATTTAATTCTATTTTTAAATAAATATTTTAAGTAACTTTACGACGGCAATTTTATATGTATTAATTTTGAAATTAAGGGCTCAGGTATTAAGTACTTTTTTGTTTACATTTTAAAGATATCACAAAATTAAGAGTACAATTTAAAAATCAAATGAAGATAGACGATTTGAATCTATAATATTATCATGTTATAATTTTGTCTCGAAATATAAATAGCACTTTTTTTCTCACAGGTGGTACAGTCGCTGCACAAGAGCTTATTTCAATTATTCTAACAAAAAGTAATTATCAACCTTCTTTGATTTTACGTTACACTGCCATCATCAATTGTTAATGGATTTCTTTGCCTCTACTTTATAGGAAATCTATATATTATGCGTAAGTTGCTTATTAATAAGAGAAGATAAGAAATTTCTAAGTCAACATCCTTCATTTTTTTATCCCCAATGGGCAACTGAAGAGAACTGGGAAATAAATTAATAAGCCTATAAGCAGGCAAAAGAAGTCTCAGACCATATTAATTCGTGTAATGATTAAATTACGGGGAAAACCTTTTTAGACACATATTCATCAGTATAGGAAAAAGTAAGAAATAATCTTTTTAGACGGCGTAAATAAAACCTGGAAAGTGCTTTGCATTGAAAAAAAATGCAGTAAGCAAATTGGAGTTTTAATAATTTTACGAAGGATATTTTTTAAAATTTTCAAAGTGTACTTAATTATTTCTTTTCTTGTGATATTCAATATTATTTAATTTTTTCATAGCCTTGATTTTAAAATTTGATAATTTTCTAATTTTGTCTTCATGTGTAGTATACTTTTATTATACTTACTAAATAATATTTTTATGAACATTTTGTTTTAATTATTTATTTTTCTTTAATGTACTTTATAGTTTGTTCTTATTAATTTTATAGTTAAGTGTTTTCTTATATTTACTTTTAGATGGCTCCTATGACATGGAATCAATTTTTTATTAAAACAAATCCTTGGATATTATAACGAAAATAAATGAATATGTTAATCGAAAAAATTAATTTAATTAAAATACTTCATACATCGGGAATAGATGGTAATATAAAATCCCAAAACTCTATAACATAAAGGACGGTTCTCCGTTTTTACAAATATCGAAAAAATTCAATTTAAATAAAATTTTAATTAGTAGAATTATTTTATTTTAATATAATAATGAAAACATTTCTGTTTCATCCATAGTTTTTCAGTCACTCTATTATTATTTCACGTTTTTATTTTTATTTTAAGACGTCATTAAATTTTTATGCTATTCTATTTATATTTTTACATAAAAAATTAATTGTTGAAATTAATTATTTTAATATTTTATTTTTATCTAATATAATCAATTAATTTTTTAAATAGTTTTTAATCTAATACAATCAATTTTTTAAATATTTTATTTTTATCTAATATAAACAAAATAAGACAAATGGTAAAAATTTTTGGCTTGCCAGAAGTTTTGGGAATTCGGTTATGATTTCAATTTAAAATATTATGCATTTAAAAAACAATATTATATATTAATTTGCATGAAAAATTCTATTTGATTACAATAAATTAATTTATATATCAGATTTGATTTATTCATGTGATATTGTTATTATTTAATGTATAGAACGTTTTTTATAAAAATGGGAAAACTATTTAAGGAAAGCATGTATTATTTTCTTTGAATAAAAATTTTTGTTGTTATGAAGGATTTTTTAAATTAGAATTTTGAACTAAAAAATAAAAAAAAAAGATTTTTGAATTTTTGTATACTCAGGAAATTATTATATAATGATATTGTATGCTTGATTCTTCTGTTTTTCTTTCGTCCTCCTGATCTGCTGGATTTAGTCATAGCGATTTTTGCATTAAGAATTTTTCAGGAAGAATACCAGTCTAGTAACCTGTTGTCAATACAAGCCTGCCGTACTTCTAGATGTATCACAATTTTATTTAGCAATTAGGTGAAAGACATAATTTTTTATTTTTACTGAGTATAACTAGATCCATTAAAACATTTATACTGATGGATCACATTCTTGCTCATACTGAGGAGAAATATTGTCAAAAAGCTGCGTGAATAGTTTTGAAAAAAAATAATGAAATTAATTAATCATGGAATAAACAATAAAACTGATATTACTGAAAAACTAATGCTTTGCATTTTAAAGTAGTTTAAAGAGGGTTTTCGTTTCACAGTATAATTTTGAAATAATATGCTAAAATATTTAATTTTTAATTAATTAAAAATATAATCAAAACTGGAAGAAGCATTTTCTTAATAAACGCATAATATCCAAGAATTGTGTGATTAAAATATTGCTACTTTATGTTTAACAGCGTGACATTTCGAAAGATTTTGAACAATGTGACATCTCGGTTTTTACCTGACATAATTTGAAAATAATATTATTTCATAAAATTGTTGTTTTTAAAATTCAGTTAATTCATTCAAATTTTGATTCCACATAAGTGGTGCTATCTGATAGTAAATAAAAAAATTTCCCTGATAGTAAATTAAAAATTTCATTCTGATTATAGAAAGATGATACACATTTCAATACTGTTTCGACATATTGTTAACCTATATATTTTTTAGAAAAGTGTATGGATAATAAAAAGAATAATAGACTAAATTAATTTTGTTATATATTACGTAAAATTGTAAATCATTTCTATAAAATTAAATGGCAATTTTATACTGCAATGTCTAGAAATAAAACATTTCATTTCTTCAAAGTCATATGGCATGAGCTAGAATTTTAATGACGTCATTCAGTATTAAATTCTGCCATTAGAAGAATACAGATCACGCATACATCTGTAACGGATAATGGGAACTAAAACATGTGTTGCATTAAGATATATTTAAAGTCTACGCACGCACATGTCAACAATATTTCTGAGAATAATCGAAGGTTATTATTACTTATAGCAGCATAAATCGTCTTACAATGGAAACAACGTTACATTTAGCTACTTCACCTGTCACTGTAGGAGTTTAAACTACTCCCATAATAGTTTAAACTCATATTTATATTCTATTTGTTTTATTGTAGTTTTCGATGCTTTTTTAAAGAAACCTTTTGTATTTTACTTCTACTCACATAATAATTTTACAATGTTCTTATTTATTTTGTTATTGCTCGGTTTTAGTGTTTCATAGTTGAAATTATTTAAAGAGAAATTTTTTATAGATATAATAGTTTTTTAAAAAATTATTAGTATATATTAACATGTGATTTTTTCCTCTTTTTAAATTACTTTCCCTTTTTCTTTGTGTTTATTAAAACATTCTTTATCATAAATAATATTTTGTCATTATATTATTTTCTTAAATCATCTATTAGAGGACATTAGATAAATATTTAATTAAAATATGAGTCATTTAAAATATCAATAATTAGTCGAATTAGCTATATTTTAAATCTAAAAGTATTAAAATAACGTTATAATGATAAACAATATTACAGAAGTGTACGAAATTTTAAGAACCACCCATTCTGAAAGTAGTTGAAATCTTTACAAATGTAAAGTGCGTCGAGTTAAATAAAAGTAATTTGGATTAAGGAAAAAAATCGAGATTTCAACTACTGAAAACTAATATTAAATTCAAATTTTTTTAGGGAAACTCTTTATTTTTATCATCATTCTGTTCGCAAATTAGTGAAAGGTTAAAAAAATAATTTATTTTATCAGACTTTTGGTTCAGCTTTCTTTAAAGCATGTCTTTTATTTTATATGTTTTGTTTTAGTGTTTTTTCCCTTTGTTTTTCTTTTAGAAATAAATAATGAGAAATAGAATTCAGATAGAGCACTATTGAATTCCATCATTCGAGATTTCTCATTTGTCACAAGCATTTTATAGTGTCCTATATAAATGCCATCCAGCTGAACTCATTTAAAGTATTACAGTAAAAAAAAAGAAGAAAAAAAATTAAATCAGAAAAAAAAAATCAAAATTTATTCTGATTATGTTTGATATCTTAGGTTAGTTTGAGTATTTTTGTAGTTGTATCATCATTGTTGGCTGACTACTCGGATCAGCCGGAGTTTAGTTTAATTTAGTTGCATTAGCGTACCTTTTGAAGGCAACTCTAGGGTTATTATAGGATGGAAACGGGGTCAGATCACATGGACGACACCTGAGCTGAATAGTAGTCAACAAGGAGCCATATTTATTGTTATTACTAATGGCAGTTGTCATTTTCTATGCTAAGACGACTACAAGAACAATATTTAGAATGAGAAATTAATCTGCTTGACAATGTCTGTTCAAATGCGTATAAGAACCCTGGAAGATTCTGAAGCTAAAATGCAATTAAGTTCAACCTGTTAAGGAGAGATTGTTGGCCTATATGTTTAAGGTTCCATAAGTAATTTGCATTAAACAGTTTAAAATAAGGCTGATGGCAACATGTTAATGAAAACTAATTTTTCTCACGTATTCTTAACACGCCCATGAATCTAAATTTTTTATTGGGGGGAGGGGTATAAATTGTTGGGAAATGTGATTAAAATATTTTTAAATAAATTAATTGAAAAATGAAAAATTTATTTATATGTTAAAAAGCTGTTATCATTGAAATAGTAATACGAAAATCTTTTTTGTGTTGTATAATTTCGGATATTATAGAAAAATGTTAACATTTAACTGTATTTTTCATTGACTCAATTTTTAAAACTATCACACTAAAGTAAATATTTCTACTCCATTATATACTCGTAACTTAAGTAGCTTTAAGTCTCACAGCTCGTAGAATCCCAACACAATATACTTTCATTATTAAAAGTAAAATTAATGTTTATTTACTAGATTGCCATTCAAGGTTACATCATCTCTACGAAAATACTCATAGAGTAAAGCACTCGGAAATAAAACATTTTTGTATCTTTTGAATGAAAATGGTTATCATATTTATTACTGAAATAAATATGGTGAAGAAGGATGCTAAACTGGCAATTCAAAACGAATATCTTTCTGTTTAGCAAATGTAACAACATGAAAAATAACTTAATAATTTCATTGTTAAGTTTCAAGCTAAAAAAACTCTTAATTATCATAGTTATAAATAATGTATTTCAATTGCGTCAGAATCAAATTACGAGTCATAATTCATCGACGCACAATTTTCTTCATTAGTAGAGAAGAGATTTTAGGATCTAAAAAATAAATAATAATAACCAAGCCATTATTATTTTGCGGCTGGTAAGAAATGCCCATAATTCACAGATCTGGGCCTGAACGTTTCGAAAACAGTTAAAAATGGTGATTTGAAATTATTTCTTCCGAATTAAAGATTTGTGTATTTTGTATTTTTCAATTTCTACATTTAATACAAGTTCAGAATTTTATAAAGTTACCTAATAAGATGCTATATTCATCAGGATACCTATATTTAAAGCCAAACTTCAAATTGCGAAACTACAACAAAATGCAAAATGGAATAAAGAACAACTTAAAATGGAATAAAAACAAAATGGGATACAGATTTTTTAAAAATTATAATTGCTATGACTCGAATCTGTTCTAATTGCGGCTCCAGATTTTCTAAATTCAAAGGGAGAAAAAAATTGCTTTTTGTCCTTCGTATTAATCAATCAGTGCATGCATTTATTATTAATTATCAGTACCACATGCATGAAATCATACATGTATTATTCATTTCTGGGCTGCCATAAGAATTGCCCTGACTTATGATTTCTGTATGCTGGTTCATTTCCTACCTTATTTTTGATTCAGTAAAGCTTATTTTTCTTTCTTCTAATTTTTAATTACTATCACGCTCTCTTAGAGATAAAGTAAGCAAAAAGAATTAAAGTGGAAAAAGCAAGAAATTTCGATGTAAAAAGAAAATTTAATTTTTAAAGATATGTTCAGGAAAGGTTAAACGTTGCATGCAGCCCTGTTTATTTGTGTTGATTAAAAAACTTATAAGCAATTATTGGATTTCTTTCTTTACATTTTCTGTTGATAAAAATAGCTCCTCATTAAAATTTCATTCAATACTGAGAAACCTTCCTTCAAACTTTCTTCCAGTTGATTTAGCCTGAGATAAGAGACCATTTAAAGACAAAAAGAAAAGAAATTAAAATTTCTTCTGTGTGTGAATCGTTACAAGCTAACTTAATAATTTTAAGAGAAATAAAATTTAAAAAAAGAAATGAATCTGTATTTTTTTAAAAATTAAAAAAAAAAACTTTTAATAAGATATTTTGTTCTCACAAAAATTTTACAGATTCAGATTTTGAACGAGTAAAATTTTTATATTCTTTAAAGGACTGAAATATTAAAAAACCAGAATCAAAACTAAAATGATCTTCAGAGAAAAACGAAACGCTTAAGAGAATATATATATTTTTAATTAATTAAAATTAAAGTGCGTAATCAAAATAATCAAAGAGAAAACATCCTGCGTAATCAAAGAGAAAAACATTTTTCGCTGTAAGAAGTAGCTGTTTTTCAATTTTATTTCAGAGCAACCGCCTTTGGCGATTAGTTGAATCGCCGGTTTAATAATTCTTATAAAATTTAAATAATTTTTTCTAGCATGGTGCTAGTAGATTCCTTAAAGAAAATTTTCTATTTCAAATTTTGATAGGTATGCATCTCATACAGTTTTAGAACATTTATACGATTGTGCTCATTGTTCTATACATTTCCTTTATTTTTGTCTATAACTTAATGCACCCATTTATACCAAGAAAAAATAATGGTTTTTAAAACTAACTATGCACTCATTAAATGTTTTAATCATTGCTTTGCTCCGAAATTAAAACATAAATTTAAGGACAGCAAAAATTCATATGTTTTATTTTATTAAAAGTATACTTTTTTACTAAAACCATATCAATATACAAAAATAAGCCAAATTTTGATACAATTATCATGAATATATACAAAAAAAAACAACAAATGAATAAAATAATGAACTTCCACTTTTCAATTATCTAAATCATGAATGTAAGAAAATGTAACCGAATATTACACACTTTCCTTAGGATGTGGACATTGTCTTTTCAATAAAGGATCATTGCTATTGTTAAAGCTGTTTTGATGTTGCATTTACAAAACAGATAAGGTGATTCCTTTAAAAAAATCAATTTGTACTTTTTGCTACATAGCCCGCATGTTATCGTAGCTCATGTTAGCATTTGAGTTTTACAGGTAATAACTTAGTAAAAAACAGTAACTTGTGTTCCTAGGAGGAAAAATTGTCTCTTAAAAAGGAGGAAAATTTATTTTTTATCAATAAGTTGCCTTCAGATTGACAAAAACTGTAATAAAAAATAATAAATGAACTACTCTTGAACATTTAACATATAAAAATGTGAATTTCAGCTCGTGTCTGCATGAAATGAAATAAATATGAAATATGTTTCTTCTAAAAAGAAAATACAAAGAAAAACTTTTTTGAATTTTACAATATTAATGATTAAATAAATCAGCTTTATTGCGATAAGCATGGTTTAATATATATTTATTTTCAATTCAAGTTCTAATAGCTATTATGTAAAACTTTAATAATAGAAATGCATCTACGAAAAGGGTCTAAATGAAGTGAATAATTACATATCAAGAGTTTATACATGTTTTAAAAATGAAAAATGTTTAGCTTTTAAATAAAAAGAGATAAACTTTATTCAAGTCAGTCTTTAAAACTGGCTGATATATGAACATTTGAATAACACTATTCAATAAAAGAGGGAAATCTGAGAAATTTTTGTTGAATGATTCTTGAGATATTATATAAATTATGAAAAATATTCTGTTGTACACGTAAAACTCAAATGCTGATGGACTCCGTTTTCAATATTGACATTAAAAAAGAGGAATATTTTCAGTAGAAAATGTCTTTATATTAATTGCAGCTTAATCATTTGCACTTTAATTTAATAGTGAAATTTTGCGGAACTGACAGATAATTAGGGAGACATATATTACATTATGAACCAAGGATCTTTATTACTGCATGAGTGAAATATGATATCAAAATTTGAACCTTAAAAATATTTTGATGAAGTAGCTATTAAAAGACAAGTTACATAAAGTATTTAATTTACAATGACAAGTCACATAAAGTATTTAATTGATTATGACAAATTACAGAAAGTATTTAATTTATTATATGTCACATAAAGTATTTAATTGGCAATGACGTTATATAAAGTATTTAACTGATAATTTTAATCAGCAGTAAGATTGGCGAACCAGCTGATCACCAAAGGCGGCTAGTATTTATAATAAAGCTTAATGTGCGTCTGTGTGTTGACTTTCTACAGGCCAGATTGCTTCACATAGAGCAACCAAATTCGGCATGTATATATCTTGGACAAGGGGAATGTGCATCCAGGAATGTTTTTTTCAAAATTTTAATTAGAATTTAAATTAATTAATCATTAAGTGAAATTTTGGTGTTCCCCAGCTATAAATTCAGAAAATATTATTGCACAAACATGATTTTCGCATCAAGTTAAAAATATTAAAAAAATAGTTTTCTAATGGTATCAGTTGTTTTAATATATATTGTAACTTAAGCTTCTATTTTTGATGAATTTTTAAATAAATGTTTTAATCATATTTTACAACAATATATTTTTAACACAACAATAAAACCTAATCTGCATGAGCACATCGAAGGGGAATAATTAGCTTTTATCATGTGTTGCCAGCATATTGAGAAAAGTTAAAATAAAAAAAATCAACTATTGTTGTAAACTAAATCTAAAATATGTAACTTTCAGCACTTGACTGGATAAAATAAAATAAATATTAAATGTGATATTTTCTAAAAAATATAAATACAAAACAAAGGTTTCTATGATGGTTTGCAATATTTGTATCATTAATTCAACAAATCATCTTTATTTATGGTAAACGTGATAGGATACTCTATCAAAATCGGGCCCAATGGCTAATTTGTAAATCTTTAGTAATAGACATATTATTGTTTAGCACTGTTAACTTGACTTAAATGAAGTAAATAATTACATTTTATGTAGCTTGAATCAAACAATGCATTGATGATCAATGAGGTTTAGATTTTTTTCATACTTGCTCTGTGACTCATATTTTACAAAATATTTTACTAATAATTTGAGCAAAAATTGTTGTATCAATCAGAATAATATTAAAGAAAAATTTATAATTAAAAGAATTATATTATTAAAAGAATAATATTATAAAAATGGGTTCGTTAGATCTTTCTGTCCACCATCTTAAAGGAAATATTAATTTCAGGCCAATCAATGCTGGATATTACTCCAAGGCTCATAATCAAACGGATATGCCTTTGCATATATGAATGAATGTGCGTGTATGTGTGCGAGTTAGGGCTTTATACACTAGACCATATAATATAGAGCTACCACACTTGGTACGTACATATACTAATGGAAAAAAAAATCCCAACACTAGGAAGGAGCTGTGCTAGATAAAACGAAATTTGGTAGGCGTGTTTATACATCTGAAAAATGACATCGATTCAAATTTCGAGCTACGGGCGTAAGTGTGGCGATAGTAGCGAGACTATGAGCATGCAAATGAGGTTTGCTTTAAATAAGCGCTGTAAGGTTCGTGAACGTTATTTATAGTTGAGTTTTGACGTAGTGGGTTAATGTTAGTCAAGGATGCCTCTGGAGGGACGAAGAAGCCATTATCAACAGCTCACTGAGTTTGAACGAGGTCGTGTTGTAGGGCTACGAGAAGGTGGGTTTTCTTTCCGCGATATTGCTGAAAGACTTGGCAGGAATGTATCCACTGTGCATGAGTATTGGCGGCAGTGGTGAAGGGAAGGTACTGCCTCAAGAAGACCAGGTTCCGGGCGGCCACGTGGTACTACTGAGAGGGAAGACCGTCGTATTCGGCGTATGGCTGTGGCTAATCGTACTGCGTCTACAGCTGAAATTCGAGCTGCAGTTGGCACCACAGTGACACAAAGAACTGTTACAAATCGGTTACTTCAAGGACAGCTCCAAGCCAGACGAACTGTACAGTGCATTTAACTGACTCCAAACCACTGCCGTTTGCGACGTGAGTGGTGTCAAGCTAGAGCTCATTGGAGGACGGAGTGGAGATCTGTTGTGTTTTCTGATGAAAGCCGGTTCTGCCTTGGTCGCAGTGATAGCCGTTTGTTGGTTAGAAGGAGGTCGGTTGAACACCTGCTAGTGACCTGTCTGCGGCCTAGACACACAGGGCCTACTCCTGGGGTTATGGTTTGGGGAGCAATTTCGTATGACAGCAGGAGCACTCTCGTGGTTATCCCATGCACCCTGACTGCAAATTTGTACGTCAGTCTAGTGATACAACCTGTTGTGGTGCCATTCATGAACAGCATTCAAGGGGGTGTTTTCCAACAGGATAACGCTCGCCCTCATATCGCTGTTGTAACCCAACATGCTCTACAGAATGTCGACATGTTGCCTTGGCCTGCTAGATCACCAGATCTTTCTCCAATCGAGCACGTATTGGACATCATTGGACGACAACTCCAGCGTCATCCACAACCAGCATTAACCGTCCCTGCATTACCGCCCAAGTGCAACAGGCATGGAACTCCATCCCACAAACTGATATCCGACACCTGTACGACACAATGCATGCAAGTTTGCATGCTTGCATTCAAAATTTTGGCGGTTACACCGGTTACTAATGTACCAACGTTTCACATTTGAAATGGCTCTTCTCGCCAATGGCTCTACCTGTGATATTGAAACTTTAATCAATTAAATATGTTACCTATGCAAATGTATTCCGAAAATTTCATTACTGTACAATAATTTTTTCTTGGTGTTGGGATTTTTTTTCCATCAGTGTATTTACTTTGGAGGATGAAAAAGTATATCGAGACAGAGTTTTTTTTTTAACTTTAAGTAAAAAATTAAACTGACATATTACAGCACAAATCTTTTTTAAAAAATCCTTTTAAAAGGGACTTTTTTTTTTCATTGCTAATAATGTTTCAACCTATAAATTAAGTTTCTATTTTTAATGATTTAAAAAAATACTGAAACTATATTTTCCAAAAATTACTTTCTCACAAAAGGAAAGTAGACTTTAACTTGTAAGAGCACGTTAAGAGTGTACCTGTTCTTAACCATCACTTTGACAAAAATTCAAAAACTGAATGATTATCGAGTAGATGAAGTTAGAGTAGATAAATCGTGCATTAACTAAAGTCAAAGATAACACTCGCTAATCTCAACTCGAGACTTTATTTAAAGGAATGAACCTTCATACGTTTTTATCCATAAGACAAAATGACAGGGAAATGAAGATGAATAATATAAAGTAAATCAATAATAAAAACACTTTTAGGCAACTTTCCTGCAGGCAGAACCAACCTGCGAACTGTCTCTTTCAGTTCATAACATTACCAAATGAGCAATTCAAATTGCGTCATGTTAGAACAAGTTTCATTACAATATTTTTTCGTTATAAGTTACATTACTTTATTTTAAAATTACATATCGGAAAATATTTTTGCAACTGTGTATAGATATTCATAATTTTCTATTGCATGTCTGATACATTCATTTCGAAATTGAATGTTGAAAAGCTGAGAATGCGCTTAATACAGTATACCTGAGTAAATTTGCTATGTCTTGTACCAACACAATGCATTACGTGACCTCATCATGTTGACCATTCAATCATTGTATTCTCATTGACTTTGTCACCGGAATCGAAGATGGATGTGTGGTATAGCTGTAATTATATACCAGACTCTGAGAATGGAACACGTATTTGAAGGGTTGATTAAAGTTCCGCTGTATATGATTGCATATACATGTTGCCATAAGAATAATGTGAACAAATGAAAAATAGTTGTGTTGTTTTGAGTTGTAATATACAAAATTCTACCTGTATCTATCCTCATTTTAACGAAATTCTTATATTAATTAGCAAAAAGAAAAAGCATTTAACTATTAAAAATGAAATTCGAAATCTATGCGTTATTTTTCTATACAATATATTAGTAATTAATGTTTGTGGTAAATTTAATGAAGAAATATTTAAGTTTCAGGGTTTCCCATTCAAATAACCTTTTTCTTTGTGATTTAATTATTAAAGTGAAACTCGATCTTAAATCTTCTAGGCATGCTGCTGCAAAATATTCAAAACTGTCTTTCCATTGCTTGAAAAAGTAACGATTTACAAAATAACATTTTTTATGCTTATTGATTTAATTTAAGAACCATTTTGTTCCCCCTCTCTCCTTATTTTTCAAAATAATTATTTTAAATGCATAACATACGTATCATAATTTTTTTCGTTTAGATAATAGATTTCAAACATATATAACTTTATCAGATATTTCTGCATATTCCCAATGCTAAATAACAATAAAAATTATTAAATAAAGGAATTGAACAAGACTGAATATATTTTTCCTTTTCCATCCAAAATCTACGATGAGTAAGCAAACTGAATACTTTCAAATATATATTAAAAGAACTA
Source organism: Argiope trifasciata (assembly GCA_026543055.1). Taxonomy (NCBI): domain Eukaryota; kingdom Metazoa; phylum Arthropoda; class Arachnida; order Araneae; family Araneidae; genus Argiope; species Argiope trifasciata. The sequence continues at coordinate 150,810 of JAPMOQ010043084.1, forward strand.
ATTGATTTTTTATTATAGAAAAAGGAAACTTTATGACGTAACATGCCACATAGTTCTGAGTGACAGTATAAAAGTCTTTTAATATTGGCAATGGAATGTGGAATTCGTCTAATTTCATTCTTTAAGTCTTTAAACTGGTCGAATTCCTGTATTTTCTTTACTTTTTTTTTAGATTTCGTACTCGGTTTTGGATCAATATAAAAAATAGTTGCTTCTAAGCTATAGATTTATTGAATATTGATTTTTCTTTCAATTTTATGTTCAAAAGTGGCATCAGTATGTTTTCTTGTGATAAGTTTGAATGACCTAAGGCAATATAATGTTCACTATATTTCACTATATTATTCTTTTTCATGAATTATAAGTTTAATTTTTTGTTAAAAATAGTTATATGTTTGTTTATAACTGGAAATATTTTTTCGCTTTTGCATATAAAAATTAAATATATCTTGTATTATTTAATTAATATATATCTTTAGCAGATGACTATCTAATTAATATATATTAAATACATTTTTTCACTTATTAAAATTAAATTTGCATATTTAAGACTCTAGTGATAAATACAAAAATTCAGAGAATCAAATATATATAGATACTTGTGTGTCATGTTAAATTTTTCTTGCTTCTCTGTTTGATTTAATGTCCCCCTCCCTGGGGGCGGGTGCCTCGAAAACGGATGAAATGCTTTCGGTATGGAGGTTGGGTCTCGCCACCCTGGTAGGTACAGAAAAGGGGGGGGGGAGAGCGTTTGATTCCGCCCATCTATGATGGGATGTGCTTACGTAGGGAAAGGTTGTACTGTAACCGTGATAACCTCTAAGACAATGGTTGGCAACATATTGAAGCGGAAGAGTCAAAAGCAATAATTTACAAAATTTTTGTTTTTATAAAGTCACTAAAAATTTTCTATTTAATATTATAGTATTCGATTATATATTTTTGATTTCTGATTTAAAATAAAAAGATTTAAATACACAATAATGTTTATTCAGTTAAAAGCACAAATATAGATAGCTTTACATCAATGGGAGCATTGGCTTTGCATGTTTGATAAAATCTAGTTTATAGATAGTTGTTTTAAGGTTCAAGCATGACTTTAGATTTTTGTTTGTTAGTTGACTGTTAAATTTACGTTATATTATATTCGTGCTAGAGAAAGTTCTCTCCTATGAATATGTTGACTCGAAGATCTTCATCATTCCATACGTCTTCATCGCACCCAAACATTCTAGAACAACATTCCATGCTTCGAACATGACGGCGTCGACTTACGGAATTTCTTTTAGAGCTGTCCACTTGTGCTGCATAATGTGATTGCATTTCTGGACCACCAATTCTTCTGACTTCCCCTTGAGTTCTGTAAACCTGGCACTTCCTAACTCTTTGATTTTCAAATCTAGCAATTGAATTTGAAGTGATCCAGTATCAATTCCAAGTGGCTCTAAGTTGATTTCATTTGTATTATCATTAACGATTACGTTAATAGAAGCTATTGTGAAATTAGGTACTTAAAAACATATTTTCTCTTTTTAAGGGCTTTGAAAATAAATAATTAATTTTTCGTATGGATATGAAGAACCGCAACTTTACATTAAAAGAGCCGCAAGTTGCCGACCGCTGGTCTCAACCACAGTTCCTGCTATTGTTGCTATTCCGGTGGCCAGGCCATTCAGTATTTATTATCCATCACGTGTCTTTGGGTCCAGTCTGAGAATCAGTGATATGATAGTTGATGTAATCTTATTTGAATGCACATAGTCTCAATTTCTCAAAAGAATAAAATTTAAATATACATCTAAAATATTTCCATGTTTATAAATTTCACAAACTATATATTGGGTAAATCAGTTGCAATGTGAGCTTATTGCGATTGAGTTAAAAGGCACAAAAATTTCGGAATTGTGCATAATTGTAAGCCCAGAATGTTTTTTTATGGTAATGAGCATTGCGTCTGAGGTGTACAGCTAAGATTTACGCCATATTTATTTTTATTAAAGATTTTCAGTGAAGTTACTTTTGGCATTTTTTGAAAGGAATTTTTTTCTTCAATGAATGTGTCACTTTATGCTATCGCAGCACAATGGGATATTTACTCAATTGGCAACATTTAAGTGCTACTTTTTAACAATGCTCTATCCGACATAGAGGCTAACAAAAGTTCCTTAGACTTCTGCATTAGCGAATTTAATACACAATAGTTTATGTATTCTCATTGAATCATTGCAAAATTGGGAACCGGTTGGTGATCGTTTTTTATAATAGATGGTAAAAAAATAATATTCTGAATGATTTTTTTCAAAAATTAGGGATTCTGTGCAATATTTGTACCATTTAGTGAGGGAGAAGTTTCGAACATCCGCTTCTGAATTCGACTGAATTTTATGTAGCAAATATTATTATGAAAATACTTTATAACGCTTACAAGTTGTTAATATTTTGTTTTCTTTATTGTATATTTTTAGTTTTAATTCTCAAAGAAGCACAAAAGGAAGCAAATAGAATCCTTATTCATAAGTTAATATATCGTTATTCTTCTGACTTTGAAATTGTACATGGTTCTAAAGCATATTTGTTCGAAGTCACTCAATACCTCTGAAGCACTCAGGTACTCTAAAGGAAGAAAATAAGAAAAATGTACAATTATGCTGTTGCAAAAAATACCCAGTATGCGAATGAACAGGAATCTTATGACAGGAAAGAATAATTTATTCTTAAAAATTGATAATTTTAAACATTTATTTTATTCCGATTATTACAAAAACCAATTGTAACTTGTTTATTTATTGTGCAACTGCCTGAAAAATATTTTGAAAATTGAAAAAAAGTAAGTAAAAAGCATAGTTATGCTATTAATATAAAATATCCAGAATAAAAGAGAGTGATGTCCCTGTTCTAATAAGAATATTCATTCCTAAGCAATTTATAATTTTAAAGTTTGTGCTTATTGCTGATTATTGGGCGAATAACTGAATTTTATTATTTATAGAATAATTAGCAGTGTAAAAATATTAGGGAAATAAACATTTTAAATATTTTATAAGAATGAAAATCCCGATTGTTGAGAATGCGACAGTACTTATATTAACAGTTCACTTAAACAATTTTTAATATTATCAGCATTCAAATAACTTTAAGCTAGATTAGAATTTTAGAACATTAAGCTTGAGAGTTAAAACTCATGTTAGACAATATTTTTAAGAGTTCAGTATAAGATGAAAATTATTCATCTCATTAAATTTTATGATGAATTGGAGATCAGTGCGAAAATGAGACTTGCATTTTATGTATCAATATTTAATAATTAGAAAATATTTGCTACAACATTTTAAAAGTTTGTTGAGAAATTTATAAACTTTACAAACATTTTCTAGTATAATGTCACAATGAGCTAATGAAGATCTTTTGTAACAAAATCCTTTGTTTGCCTCACAATTTTATTTTACCTTAATTATGTTTGTTTAGTTTGTCTAAGTCTATATATTTTTTCAGAAGACGATGATTAACTGGAGTTTTAATCATTTTTATTAAAAAATATTAGATACTGAAGAATTCTCTGGAAAGCTTTTGTGTAATAATAAAAGATATATTCATCATATATCTTTAGTTTTGAAGATTTAATTTAATTTTTTTATCGAAGTCGTAGTTTTGTTATGAACGTTGCATCTTATTTGTGCAGGAATATTATACATTTTATTATTATCAGGTTAAAATACTTCTTAGCATCGTGGTATTAAAGAGACGGTGGATTCTAGTAAACACTTTTAGGAATTATTCAGTAAGGGTTAGGAAATTTTCATTCATGTGTATTAAAATATAAATACATTAAATTTCTTAATGACATTTTAAAGCAATATATATTATTTTTTAAAAATTTTAAAAATAAATAATATTTTAAAATTTTAAAATATTCCAGATGACAATTTTTAATTTTTCCTATTATTATTTTTTCTCATTACCCAATGTAAATTTATTTGGAACAAAATTGTGTATGATTTTGTTATTCTAATAAAATGATAATTTTTTAGAAATAATTTTATGTTCATTTACTGAATTTTTCAAAAGAATGCTGTATTTTTCTGAACTAAATTTAACTTTTATCTAAAAGACTCGAAATATAAAATGCATGGCCTATTTTCTTTTAAAGTTTAACCGAAATCTTTATTATCAACTACATTTAATTTCTTCTAAAATTAAGATCCCTGGAACATTTTAAAGATATTTACATCTAAGTACACTAGAAGGAAAGAATCAAACTATATTCCCTTTCTCTCTAGATCATTTGAACTATTTATTATATACTTTATAACCTTTTCTAGTTGAATATGAACATATATTTTGGTAAGAAAGTGATAAAAATAATAATTTATGTTTCTGTCCATATTTGCTTATTGCAAAGTGCTCTTTCCCCTTAACAAAATTATTGTTTTTAGATATATTCAAACCAATTTTTTTGAGATCTCACTCTAAATAAATAATTTATGTTATGTTAGAAATAGTTTTACTGGAACACAAACTTTACTGGGTTTGTATCATGTTCTTATAACACAGCTAAATCAATTTTCCAAAGTTCTTAAATAATTAATATTACTATTTTAAGAAACATGCATTTATTTAAAAAATGACCATGATTCTTCTTGGGAGAGCTTGAACTCCAACACATTTGCAAGAAATTATTTAGGTCAATGCTATTTCGTTCTTTGAACTACCTGAGATAAATAGCATAAAAAAAGCACATTCCGAATGTAGATTTACCAATTTTTTTTTGAGCGTTGGATGTCGTATATATTTAGTTGATATACCTGTACCCTTCTGGTAAAAATGTGAAAGGAGCTTCATGGGGAATTAACTTTAATAACATCACAGTACCAAAAAGTAGGAACACCTTTAATGGTATTCGCGCCCACAAAATTAGATCGTAAATCACGAAGAAGCATTAGAGGACCATGAATTACATTTCAATTTTCTGTATACTTTAAGGTAAATAGAAATAAAAAAGCAGTATATTAATTAAAATTTTGTTAATATTTTCTATTTTTTGTGATTTATGAAAGATTCTTTAAATTTCAATTAGATAGATAGAATGTTAAGGTATTGGAATCAAGAAATACAAGCTAAGAAACAATAATCTCCATAAAAGAAATTTTCAACAACTGAATAAAGTTATATATTATTTAATTTGGAGATTTCCCTCCTTCTTATTCTATCGGTATTCAATCTTACAAAAAAAATCACCGCTTGGAAAATGATTAGGTTTCTTTTATTAGATCGCAATATCTAATGGATACTTTTTACCCAGGGACATTTTAATTTTCAAGAAATAATTCGATTGAAATGACAATTTATATAACTCAGTTTGCCCTTCTTCGAAACTAAATTTGAATATTCCATGAATTCTTAAGCAAATTTTCATTTGTTGCCACTACCTAAAATGACTACAGTTTGGTGGATGTTAAACGTATGGTTGAAATTCAATGATAAATACTGAAGCTGTCTTATGATGATAATCCTCATTGCATTAATTTTCATGCGATTATTCAATAAATATGATGATTCGCATAATTTTAATTGCCCTTCTTCGAAACTAAATTTGAAAGTTTCTCAAGCTAATCTTGATTTATTGTCGCTATCTAAAATGACTACAGTTTGATGGTCTTTTAAACATATGGTTGAAATTCGGAGATAAATACTGAGGGTATCTAATTGTGATAACCTACTCTTTAAAGGAATTTCATTACAATTTGATGCATACAAGTAATTTTTATGTAAAGACAGCTTTAAAAAATACATTAAGATTCTTTTTGTTTATAAATTATGTTGAAATCGAAAAAAAAAAACGATAGGCAGAGACGTAGATATAAAACTTTCCCTTTTTATGTAAGAAAAAGGGGGAAAAAGGGAAATTTTGGCAATAAACGAAATCTTGTTTTATAAATAAACTTTTTCTTTATATTAAATTGATTATTTAGTCTAGCATATTTACTATTTACATTATGGATGATTGACAAACAGCATCTACTCTTAAAATCATTTCCATTATCAGCCTGATCACTAATCTGCACCATTTCCCACATGATATAAAAATCCATCAACAATCACTCCTCTCTTTATGAGTATAAGGATGAGTAATACAGCATGCTATAAATAAAAAGAACTTTTTAAAGAAAATACTTTCTAACAACGTATATTCAGTACATATACTTTCAATAAATTTGTGAAGCCGCCAGATGGTTACAAATTTATCATCAAAGCCAAAATTTTTTACAGCATTTATTTATCATTTATTCAGTATGTGTCGAAATTAACTGTAAATCTATTTTCCTTATTATGATAATAATTGCGCACGGAAGAAATTTATTTGTTTATACAATATCCTCCTGAGTATTTTGCCTCTGGTGAAGGCAGGTCTGATAAAAACAGACCGGATAATCTGCCAAATAGACCGGATAATAACAAAATAGAACTGAGCTCTATGAACTCATTTCTTATTTCTTTACCCATCAATTCCAGAATACAAAGTTTTTGTACCAAAATTCACTGTTATAATACGTATTTTCTCACTCCTTATTGACTTCTAAACCGGGCTTTTATCTCAAACCTCGTTGAATATAGATTTACGAATGCTGAACATAGTGGGCACCTATGATCAGGGACTGCGTCAATTATTAATGCCTGTTACACATTGACGAAACAGTGAACAATGAGCAGAATACTGTTCTTTCTTTGTCATAACTTGTATTTTCCGAGTGACATGTAGGTAGGTCGTAGTACACGTTCGCTTTTCCCATGTCTTTGCTGCTAATGCAGTATTTCGTTAAATCTGTACATCAAATGTTACTAATTTAAAGTTCTTCATTTTGTTGCTATCGTGTTAAATTACTTTCTCGAACTAACAAATTTCCTTTGAACTCGAGCTAATAAATTCATCTGAATGCACATTGCTCAAAAGTTGATTGAAATTTTAAAATTTTAGCATGTATAAAATCTCATCCATCAAGCTGAAAATTCTCTTAATAATTGTGTTCACTTATAGGCATAATTTTATCAAAAAAATAAATTTCTCAGATGCTTGGAGATCTAAAACGTGCTGAATCGTCGAAATATGGAGCTAGAATTTTTTTTAAAGAAACTATTACAATTGCAAACTATAAATTAGACGTAAACTATTATGTATAAGATTTAAATTATATTTTTAACTATTATAAGTCTTAGCTAGACACTATGTCAACCCATTTTTCTTTGATAGATTGATAACAAGTTTTCAGAAATTTGGCATGATTTTTTCGTGTTTTGCAAGTAATTGGATAATAACCTTAAGTCTTACCGAGCATTTAATTATTGTGTCTCACTATAAAAAGAATTCAAAAACTAAACTGAAGCTTCGGATTTCACAAATAATGCTCAAAACTTGGAAAGTGAAATGCACTCATTTTGTTAAAATTTAATAAAATGGAATGTGTTAAATATATTTAGTATTTTTAGCTTTATTCATTTTCTATTAAACTCTTCTTTAATTAGGAATCTATTTTATACTGGAAAAAACTTAATGCTTTGAAAATGGATGATATAAATAATTTATATACCTTCTTCCTATATTTATGTTTTAAGCTTTATACATGATTTCAGTCTTAAACCCTAAGAAACTGCACGGGTGCCAAAAAATTGATATGTATTCTAAGTGAGAGATTAAGAGCTACAAAAGGGTTTTGCGAAGCTGCCGTCGCAAGACAGAAATAAGAATTAGAAAAATATTTTAAAAATTTGCAAAGTTTTATAACACAGATGCACATGAAAACCTAATCCAATAAATTTGTTAAGGGATTTGATTTTGAATGAAAGAGATGCAAAAAACGCACATTGCTTATTGCAAATGCATACTACATAATAATTATAATGAATTATTTCTAAATGTATTAACTGGGGAAAACTTTTATTTACGATGATAGTTGCTACAGCAACTTCCGAGATATCTTTAAGTAAATAAAAATTAATAAAGAAATATTTTGGATCAAATACACTGATGAAAAAAAAATCCCAACACTAGGAAGGAGCTGTGCTAGATAAACGAAATTTGGTTGGCGTGTTTATACATCTGGAAGATGACGTCGATTCAAATTTCAAGCTACGCGCGTAAGTACGGCGCTAGTAGCGACACTATGAACATGCAAATGAGGTTTGCTTTAAGTAAGTGCTCTAAGGTTCGTGATAGTTATTTACAGTTGAGACTTGACGTAGTGGGTAAATGTTAGTCAAGGATGCCTCTGAAAAGACGGAGAAGCCATTATCAACAGCTCACTGAGTTTGAAAGAGGTCGTGTTGTAGGGCTACGAGAAGGTGGGTTTTCTTTCCGCGATATTGCTGAAAGACTTGGCAGGAATGTATCCACTGTGCATGAGTATTGACGGCAGTGATGAAGGGAAGGTACTGCCTCAAAAAGACCAGGTTCCGGGCGGCCACGTGGTACTACTGAGAGGGAATACCGTCGTATTCGGCGTATGGCTGTGGCTAATCGTACTGCGTCTGCAGCTGAAATTCGAGCTGCAGTTGGCACCACAGTGACAGAACGAACTGTTACAAATCGGTTACTTCAAGGACAGCTCCGAGCCAGACGCCCTGTACAGTGCATTTAACTGACTCCAAACCACTGCCGTTTGCGACGTGAGTGGTGTCAAGCTAGAGCTCATTAGAGGACGGAATGGAGATCTGTAGTGTTTTCTGATGAAAGCCGGTTCTGCCTTTTTCATAGTGATAGTCGTTTGTTGGTTAGAAGGAGGCCAGGTGAACGCCTGCTAGTGACCTGTCTGCGGCCTAGACACACAGGACCTTCTCCTGGAGTTATGGTTTGAAGAGCAATTTCGTATGACAGCAGGAGCACTCTCGTGGTTATCCCACGCACCCTGACTGCAACGTCAGATTTGTACGTCAGTCTAGTGATACAACCTGTTGTGCTGCCATTCATGAACAACATTCAAGGGGGCGTTTTCCAACAGGATAACGCTCGCCCTCATACCGCTGTTGTAACCCAACATGCTCTACAGAGTGTCGACATGTTGCCTTGGCCTTCTAGACCACCAGATCTTTCTCCAATCGAGCACGTTTGGGACATCATTGGACGACAACTCCAGCGTCATCCACTACCAGCATTAACCGTCCCTGCATTGATCGCTCAAGTGCAACAGGCATGGAACTCCATCCCACAAATTGATATCCGACACCTGTACGACACAATGCATGCACGTTTGCATGCTTGCATTCAAAATTCTGGTGGTTACGCCGGTTACTAATGTACCAACATATCTTATTTGAAATGGCTCTTCTCGCCAATGGCTCTACCTGTGATCTTTAAACTTTAATCAATTAAATATGTTACCTAGACAAATGTATTCCTAAAATTTCATTACATAACAATAATTTTTTCTTGGTGTTGAGATTTTTTTTCCATCAGTGTATATGTTCAAAATGCTTAAATACACTTGCTGTATTAAGCAGTAAAAAAAGGAAAAAACTGAATTTTTTCTGAAGTAATTAATGTATTAACAAAAAAATCAGGCATTAAATAACCATGCTTTTATAATATATGTTCAGATTTGTATTATTTTTCTTTTTCTTTACAAAAAATTAGGATCCCATATGATTTTTTGTCCCAGTCTCTTTTGAAGAGAAGGTCAATTCTGTTAATTACGATGAGAGAAAATTAGACCGGATGATACGGAAACCGGATAATTGTGAATCGGATGTTCAGGAGAGTACTGTATTGAATTTTCCTCAATATACACTAATACGAGTTTAAAGGCGTTGCGTCATTCTTGTAGCAAACGAAATGAGAAATTAGTTTACATCAACTTCAATCAATTAAAAAATGTCAGTAACAGCATTCTTTTCTCAGCCCTTTTAATACACTTCCAAAATAAATAAAAAATTGCTTCCCATTTTCCATTGCTTTATAGAGACTTGAAACAAGCATGTATTTGGAACATTATATTTTTCCATTGTTCCATGTAATATGGATCTGCAATTTATATTAAAATCTATAAGTCTATTTCATTTGGTTAGATTGTAATATGTGTGAATTCTAATTCCTTTTTCGTTATTGTATTCATGACAATTAGACACATTTGCAAATTATTATGATTTAAATTAGACTGTAGGAAGAAATTCTTAAATTATTATTTTTAAATATATGTAGGGATTTAATTAGCGGCCATTACTGTTAAATATTTAGTTTTAATTTGTTGTAATAGATGTCACTACGGATACTGCAAAATACCTCTGGACCAAAGTCCAAGATGCGTGACGTAAAAATTTGAGAGAAAGCGAACTACGCATTCGCTCAGCAGACGCGGACCGTGAGGGTCATATCGTTCCGATTATGCATCTTTAAAACGCAACGTAGTTTTGCCATGAAACAATTAATTAGGCCTCATCCGTGGTGGCATATATAAATTAATATTTTACTTTCTCTGTTGTAAACAGTTCTGTCATAATTGTTAATGTCTTTTCCTTATTCTTTACTGTAAATAAATTTCTTTCTTATTCAAAAGCGTCTTTTCCTTCAATCAGTGACCCTAGATACTGATCTATTGGGTTGTTCGGAAAGTCATTTCGTTTTTTTTTTTGTCAAAATGAAAAGAAATTTTCGTTTAATGAATAAATTATTTATTAAATTATAAAATTGCCATTCTGGTCTAATACCTTTTGCCATATTTTTGGTAGTAACATGATTACACGCTCATAAAAGTTTTGGTCTTTGCTGTAAAAAAAACTGATCGAGGTGGTTTTTGGCCTCCTCATTTGAAGGAAAAATTTTGCAAATCAGTTCTGGTACTGATGTACTGTTAACACATCTTCTCCACACATATTGGCTAATTTATTTCTGGCTTGAACAGCAAGCATTTTTACCTTTTATAGCAAAAAAGAAAAAAATGACGAAAATGCTGTTTATTGCTCTCCATATTTAAAAGGGCACCATCCAAAAACTACTGCGAAGAATCAGCTGCACTTTTTCACACTCAAGCCTTGCTATATCAGCTCTTAAAACATAAAATGATTTTGCGGTTTAAGTATGAAATTGGGTGCGAAAAATACAATTAAATCCTCTGTCGGGTAAAAACGAAATTACTTTCCGAACAACCTAATAAATGTGGTTGGATGGGCATTCTGTCCCACCCAATTCCTACATATATTTAATACTACCCGCACAGTGTTGATAGTGACATAACATCCTAGACGAAAAATTATCTTTAAACTGAAATCTGATTCATTCTGTCCTTGTAATTAATTTGTAGAGACAATTAAAAGTGAAGTTACTTCACTCAACAGAGACAATTCTGTTGAATTAAGTAACCTTTATTTAAAGAGAAACGGCTACTTCACTCAACAGAAATCTCTCATTTCCTAAGTATGAGCATTCTTTCTCTGATATTCTCTATCCGAACGTATCTTTTCTCTACATTTCCATTCATACAACCTATGAAATGTTCTGCCATTTGATGTCCCCTGCCAAGGTTGGATTTCCTTTTTTTGGGGGCGCATAATGAGATTTGATTTGTGGTTTAAAATCAGACGAAAACGAAGAAATGCATAAACATACCACAACTCTTGCTTTTTACGCATGCACGAATTGTGGAAAGAAAATAATTAAAATTGCAAATGTAAACCTCCTTTTTTTCTTTTGATATGATTTGAATATACTATAACCTTCACTTAATAAATGCACAACAAAATCATTAAAATATCTCCAATATAAGGTTTAGAATTTCTGGTGTTTTTTTTTTCTTTCAAACATACAAACGCTTTCAGGAGGCTTCATTTTACACTATTTATAGATTAAATTCTCAGGAAATGGCGCCATTACTTCAAACAAATCTTATTTTTTACTCAAAGAAGTATTAAATGCTAAAATTTAGGAAAATCCTTCAATAAAATGTTTTGGCAATTAGTAGCCTTTTTTTTTCTTTTATCTCATATGTAACAAAGTAATAAACACTTTAAACTTGATTTTTTTAAATGGTCTTTATTTTATATCAACTTTAATTATTTATCTAGGAACTTGAAGAAGTTCGAAAAGGTAGTAACAAGTAACAACTTTTGAATTTGTTTTGAATAACAATCCTTTTAATCGCATTTATTTGATAACTTATCAATCTATACAGAAACGAATGTCTGCAAGTCTCACTGTCTTTGAAATACCTAAACGCAATTTAACAGCCTGAATCTTTCTAGAAGCATGTCTATAAAAAATGAAACATAAATTCTTCTATTCGCTTTTCTTCTACCTTTTTTGAATACGAAAAATTCGCACTAGGACTAACGCACTAGGACTGTAATGGGATTGTCGAACGCATAAGCGGCTTAGCACTCAATTGCGTTGCTTTTCATAGAACGTTCCCTCGTCGACAGAGGAACTTTTTCTCATGAAAATAAAACAAAATTAAAGTTTTTCCTTTTTTGAATGCGATTATTTACCTTTCACACTTTGCTTTTGGAGAAATGCCTCAACAAATTTTGTGGAATGGAAGAAATCTTATTTGTCAGACTGGATGCGCTGCTTATAAATAGATTCGCTGTGAAAAGATTTTGGGAGTATAGAGGGGGGTTGATTGAAGTTTTTACGGTTTAAGACGAGTAAAGATTTCTGGTTATCGCACTTAAAGGTGAAAAATATGTTTTTCATTCAACTTTGAGGCTTTTCAACCAGATGCTAAAAGGGTATGCTGAACAAGTTTTGACGTCTCAATAATAAAAATCCAGAGCTTTTGAAGTAAAGTGCCTTCAGTAAGTAAAAATTTTCAGATGAAAATATTTATTTTCATGAAAATGTGATACATAAATGCACTAAAGAATAGCAAAAATAGATTGTTTTTTTCTGATATTTTTATTTTAGTGTAAAATTCTAAGCATCTCTATTCGTGGTAAAATATAAGAAATATTTATTAGCTAATTTTATGGCATGGTGCGAATAGCATTGAGGACAAAAAAATATTCTTATAATACAATTTCACGTAGGAATGTTGCAAATTGTCATAAATCTACTAAATATACAATTACAATAATTCCCCACCACCAAAAAAAAAAAAGAATTCAAAAGACATAAAGAAACTTTATTGCAAAGTTAACTGCCAACTGAAATAGGTATAAACATCCATGTAATAAACGAGTAGTGAAAAAAAAAGTATATTTCAATGAGGAAATTTGCAGTGTTTTTTAGCACTCTGATTTACAGCGTCCATCTATTCATTATACAAACTGTATATGAAGATACTGAAGTATACGGGTGTTTACAAGTTCTTGAGAAGTAACTTCCATTCCTCTTGTAACACTAATCGTTGTCGGAATCACTGCTGGAATATAGTGACACATCAAGCATATATTGAATTAAACTCAAGTCATGAAAATTTAAGGGACAATATATAATTTGAATATGCTTGCTTTGGCACACTTGTGTGAGAAGCTGCATAGCAAGCATAGATTATAATTGAGGACTTAAAATAACTACATAAAGATGCAAGTAAAGAAAAAAGAAATTCAATAAAATAATGGACATCAGCGAAATAGTCTGCTTGGAAGATGTGAATGTCACTTCAATTACCAAGCATGGTATGGTCGCAAATGAACATTCCATCACCTCCAAATCTGCCAATGATTTTGAAGGAGAGAATTCATATCCTCTCTTCTCCGAGATTGTGAATAAATGCATAAGCGTTAAGCAAACAGCTTTTATTAAGAAATAAAGTTACAGACTAAGCAGCTTTTGTGTTCCTTGGTATCATAGAAATTTCCGAAAGATTGTTTACGAACCAGATTTCTATTTAATGAGTAAACTTCCTTTTATCGTGTCATTGCATAATGTAATAACTGATGTTCTGTTGTAGGTGTCTCATAGCATACTATAATGCAAATAAGATCATTTCCTACAGTACCTGACTTATGCCGATCTCTTGCCTTGACATTTAGCTAACATAATTTGATCATTCAGCTATCATGCTGATGTCTCCTTCTCATACCTTAGATTCAATATACTAAGCCATAGGATAAATATATTTTTATTTTATGTTCAATATATAGTCTGAACAACATTCTTGGAACATAAAAATAGAATAGCAGATAAAAAAATTAAAATGCAAAATATTCTTAAAATGTCCATAAAGAATATCTTAAAATCTGAAAGAAGCCATTGTTGGCTTCTTTTGTCTTTGATAATACCATGAAACAGTACTTTCGAATGCAATAAGTTTCTTTTTCTTTTAAAAAACGTTTTCGTGTTCCGTCTGTACTGTTCTTTCAGTGAAAAAGTTGAAATAAATGGTTTATGACACAAGATAGTCTGCCATGCGATGGTTTATCTACTATTAGGTGGTTTACATCATTTCTGTAAGCAGAATACGTGGCGATAAATTGCAAAGAGTCCACGTTCTGTGATAAACTAAACAACTTTTTAATTTAATGCTTCGATAAGTATTAATTTGTTGAACAAAACGAGTAGATAATCATACTATTATCGAATGATCTCATTGAACCTGTAAAGTTTCGAAAGAAAATATGTTGGCATTTTTTTAAATCAGTGGAAGTGGTCTTCCTAAAATTTCTTTACATACACTCTACTAATCCTATCTTGCCCGAGAACTTCTGCATGCCATTGATGTGCAATGGATAAGAAATATTAAGTTTGACGTAAATTAGCATATTTAATGAATCTATCGCGCCATTATTGTCGAATTTCATTGGCAATTAATTCCCGACTATCAGTGAATAACATCCAAAAATCGAATTTATGTTTCAGACACGTTATTCTCAATCGATTGAAATGAAAATCTGACACAGAACAACATTTTTGATTTCAAGTCCCATTCTAAATTTGACATATTTAAGTCACTGTTTTGTTTAATTATCATGTCAATTAGTTTCTGAAAGTATAGAACGACAGACGATGAAACCTTAGTTGATTTGAAAGGTGTCTAAATTATGTATGTTATAATTGTGCTTTGAATTTTATCCATCTGGTTTTCTTCTGTTTGTTATTGCCGATTGAAATTGTATTCAACAAACATAGTTCCTCTGAACATATTTTATTGAAAATCTGATGGAAATTTGGGAATTTGCAAATATATACTAAATTTTAACAATGTGGATCCAAAAGTTTTGGGTTATATTTGTCCAAGATAGGCAGACATTTTCTAGAAATGTGTTTTTCTAACTCAGAGTCTTTAAAACGTTCTTAAAAACTTTAAAAATTCATATAGCATGAAGTTCAAATTTTTTGGTGACTACTATACTTACTTTATAATATAAGCAAATACATGAAGGTAAAAAAATAGCCATTTCCATTTTGATGTTATCACTAATAGAATAAGTATCTTGTTTGAATGACGTTATCAACCACCTACCCTAATAAAATACTGAAAATTCTTAACGTAAATTACGATACGTACTAATTTGAAAATAAATTGATTTTTTTTATCGCGAATGCCTGAATTTTGTAAAATTTTATTTTATGTTCGTTATCGAAGGATTTAGAATTGCATTTTTGAACATGATTTTGATTTCACATTCATTCAAATCAGCAGAATTTTGGCTGCTTCGAATTTTAAAACATCCATCCGATTGGATGTGAATTTTAACATTGTTTAATTAATTTATATTGTTTATTTTTAGATAAGATCGCACATCACTCTATAGAAGAAGTCAGCAAGTTAACTATTCTGGTGTGAGTGGAGATTTACACCATTTTTGTCTGTATGACTAAAGGCTAAACATTTAGCGATGAATAATATATTAGTTGTAAGCCCTTTTTACCTTTTCCGCACTTAGGAAGAAAAGTAGAGAGTCGGTAATGGACTCTTGAACTTACCTAATCTTTTGATTAATAGTTATTGCGAAGCAGAGAGCTATTTATGGGCACTTTATTTTCCATCTTTTTTTATCTAACCTATGGTTTATTCATCTGTTAAGCAACGTAATGAGTGGTAAAGTGAAATAAATTTAACTAGATGAAGACATATGTTGGCGAAAGATAAAATAGCTTTTGCTGATCAGTTAGATATTTCAATTAGGTATTATGTGTAATAAATTCTGTAAAAATTAGAAAAACTTTTGCTGAAGATAAGCTTATATTTTGATTAGCAATTTCTTGAATTTACATAAATATTTTGCATGAGTAGTAAAGGAAGAATGCATTGTAATGTTCCTGATTATTATTTTAATTATACTATTATTACCTGATTACTATTTATTACAAATAGAAAAAATTACTTTAACAAAGAACAAAGTGGATTTTTTACAAAAATCGAATTTTTAACCTAAATTTCAAATTAAAAAAATTTACCTACTACTTGAGTTTTTTTATACTAAAAGGGATGTAATATAAAGGAAAAAAAGGCTAATTAAAATAATAATCAGGAACATTTCATTTTATTTATATTAAAAATTCATATTTCTATTATAAAAAAACACTTTTATAAATTTCTCCTTAAACCGTCATTTTGACACCATCCCAATGCATTCATTACTATGTAATGATGAAATACTTTGTTTATACCACTCGAAACATCGGTTTCATATTTCTGTCGATGTTGATGAAGTTTTTAATTGTAGAGTATGCCTATCATATCTATCTATCATGAATCGCATAATTCACATTAGATATCTGTAAAATAGCGGCTTCTTCGAGACTTTGTGGGATGTAATTGCCACTCCCCTTATCATTCGGGTATTGTTAAAAAGCTGTTTTCTCTCCTTCTCTTCGGAACGCTGTCTCTCGCACTGTCTTTGTGAAGCTCGTAGTAAAAATCAAATGTTTATTTTTTTAAATTAAATTGTAAATAAAATCCTTTTTCTAAAACGTTGCAATAATTGGAGTCGCAACAAATACACACAACTCTAATTGTGACATATTATATCAAAAGCAAATATTAGCTTTGACGAAATTGTGTACTCTGATAATGATATCAAAGTTTGGAAATAATTCGTAGCTATCTGTTGGTTTCCTGAGAATACTGACTATACTTCATTCTGTACAATGTATCATTTCTGTAAAAGATAACATTCTGTGTAATGTCTAATTAATGGAATATTTAATTTTCTGTGCTTTGAATGTTGAAAACATGTTTTTCTCTTTCTTTATATAATGTCCAAAATTTTGTCCAGTTTGGTCACGTTGTTAAAATATTGTCAGAAAGATATATATTAAAATAAAACAGAAATTAAAAAACATTGATAGAAGATTTCAGAGTAAAAAAAGGTAACATTCTGTATAATGTCTAATTAATGAAATGTTTAATCAGCTTTTGTACTTTGAACATTTAGAGAATTTTTTTTTTCTTAAAGTAATAAATGACGAAAATATGATCCAGTTTGCTCTGGTTGTTAAAATATTGCCAAAAAGATAGATACTGAAATAAAAGCGAAATTTAAAAAAATATTAATGGAGTTTTTCAAAGTGGAAAAGGGTAAAATTCTGTATAATGTGTAATTAATTGAGTATTTAATTAACTTTTGTAATTTATACGTTGACAAATTTTTTTTCTTTATTTTATACAATAAATGTCCAAAATTGGCTCATTTTTTTCCAGTTATTTATGAGTAGATTTGAAACAAAGATACACGCATAACCAGAATGAATTTTATTTATAGTTAAAAGAGGAAGTTTTATAGAAGTTTTTATTGACTTTTTATGTACAGTCTTTAATGAAGACAATTTTTATTTTTGGAAATGGATTTCATACTATTTTTGCACATTGATCTAAAAAATAATACAAAAAATTGCAGTTACATAGAAAAAAATTCTTTGTTGCAAGACTCTATTTAAATCCTTCACTTTGATTTTGCTATAGTAAAAAATGTTCATTCTTTTTCGAAAATCCTCTTACTTTAAAGACCATTTCATTCTTAATTTAGCGCCTTCTCATTTTTAATGAATTTAAAAGGAATAAAAAAATAACTATTCTAAGAGGATGGGCACTTCACAATAACTCTGAGAAAATGAAATGTCCAACTAAATCAAATGCGGAAAAAAACATTCATTACTTTAAGGCTCTTATTTTAAGCTCCATGACGGGGACAAGCTAATAGCGATGCACAAATAAAAGAAACTTTCCTTTCATTTATTTTTAGTTTGTTAATCTTTTACCTTAAATTTCAATTAAGTGCAGGAAAGAATGAACGAAGGTTTCACTGCCTTTAATAGAAATTAAACTGTTTCAAGCATGGCAGTTTATTTTCTAAACTACTTATACCAAAGTATTAAATGCATGTTACCTCAATTTTTGAACGTATTAATGAAGAAAGTATATATATTTATGGTATTATGTTTCATTCAACGAAACACATTATCAAGTCCTTATGTACGAAGGATGTTTGAATGAAAAGTTAAGAATTTTTTTGGTGCGTTAATCACTGAGATCCTTGTGCACAGGCCTATGATGTATACCAGGGATGGGCAAACTACGGCCCTGTGGATCAATTCCAGCCTGCTGGAAGGTTATATTCGGCCCACGGATATTATTAAATGAAGAGAAGATATAATTATATTTAGCAAATTAAAAGAAATCCATATTATATATCCACCTCTTTTCCAACTTTGATTAAATTTTTTTTCAAAGGACTGATCAACTTTTTACTTTCTCCATTTTTGTTTTACAACTATGAATCGATGGAAATAGCAGGTACATAAAGCTTTCAATCGGTAAGGTGTTACAAGAAGTTCTTTGTTAATTATATTTGTAGACTGGCATTAATAAGTATTTTCTCTTTCTCGGAAAACAAGCATATGATAATCCAGTATATGCAAAATAGACCTCACATTTGGCAGACTGCTAATTTTAAGCTCCGGCCAGTGGCTTTTTCTTTTTGAGCGAATTTTAATATTATTGATGCGTATGGAAATATTGGGTACATTTGGTATCTTTGTGAATAGTGGTGAAATTGAGGCTTAGTTAGTGGTTGTTTAGGTTAATTCATAAAATATTTCAGTCCCAAAATGGCTACTAAATAGCGTAAAGTTGATTCAGGGGGCCGAGCTTTTAATGATGAATGAACCTGGAAATATTGTTTTTACTGCTGTAAAAGATAAATCAATGTGTATTATCTGCAATAAAACTATAGAAGTCATCAAAAAATAAAGAATTTCCTGTCATTTCACAACAAAGTATAAGAGTTTCAAATAGGAAGCAATGTCCGAATATGAAAGAAAACAAAGTGCAGAAAGTTTTTGTAAAAGTTACAAGGCTGCCAAGATTTCTTTAAAGAAGGTAAACAGTATCCAAGAAGTAGTTACACGTGCAAGTTACATTTTAGCATACAATATTGCTAAAGATAATAAAGGTTTATAAAAAACTCAAGCTTTATACCGGCGATAAACTTGTAAATACTGTTCGATCTCATGGGCTTGCTCGTCCACAATTTTGAGATTTTCTTCAATCCGTGTAAGTTGAATGCTCTAATGTAATGTATTACAAAGTAAAGTGACTTAGTGCAGAATGTGTTTTCAAGCGAGTTTGACACCTGAAAGACGACATTGTGTCCTTCTTTCATGAGAAAGTATTGTGCGGTGCTCGAAATATTGAAAGATGTAGAATAGCTTTCGGACTTAGCATTTTTCACATATCTTCTTTGTCATATAAGTAACTTGAATATCAAAATATAAAGGAGAAATAAATTTATCGATGATATCTGGATCCATCTCATAGCTTTTACATTAAAACAATCTTTTTTCTAGAGAAACTAGCTAATAGCGACTTCTCTCAATTACCCAGGTTAAATTCAATACACTCAGTAAAGGAAGAGAAGCTTAAGAATTATAAAAATGGATAGAAAAAAGTTGGATTTTGAGTTCGAAAGCAGATTTTAAGATTTCAGTTCCATTCAAACAGAATTGGACATTTTTACTATGACTTTCAATATAAATTGTCAATCTAACAATCATCTTAAGCAATTGTTTCTAAATAAGCCAAAGTTAGTGTTTTACGAATCAATATCGAAAGAAAGTTTCTCCAATTTACTATCTCAAGGACAGAAAATCAGTGATATATTTGCTTTATCTTATAAATGTGAAAAAATAATTTTCAACTATGAATCCTAGAAAGAATTATTTCAGTTGTAGACTGACATATGAGCATTTAGCCTTGTGCCTTAGAATCAGTACATCTCACTTCGAATCTCAATTTAAGGAGCTTTTATAAATGAAATCCTGATTTCATTCATCTCATTAACATATTTAAATTGTAATACTTCTAAATTGTTTTTAAAATTTTAGAAAATTTTTCTTGGCCCGCCAAACATTTTTTTCGATTATGGCGAGAAAGTTTGCCCATCCTTGGTGTATACTTTGAATAAAGTCTTCATTCATACCAACAGAGTTTCGCATCCTTTTCATTTGAACTCCCTTTATATATGTTAGGAGACTCTTATTTTTGCATGAGATAATGAAGATAATGATGCGGCGATAATTAATTTAATGAAATATATTACTTTATAATGGTGTAAAAATCCATTTTACGATGTAATATTTTTTACGATTGTAAGTTTTTTTGGGGAAGAGATAACATTTCGCTTAATTTCTATCTAATAAAATTTCAAAAGAGTATTGTAAAGTACACATTCTCAAATTTCAAAGTATATATGTGCTAATTTTGAAGGCTCTAGATCAAATGTTGTGATCTATAAAAAGCCAATACTAGTGATAGACATGGAAAAACTGAACTCTTTCAAGAAAATATTAATGCAGCAAAAACAAGCATGATAAGATAAAACTATCTGAGAGAAAAAGAAAATTGACGCCATTTCTTTAAAAATTTCGGCATGTCTTTTATCACAAAGTCAGTTAATTACAATTTACTAAAAAAAAAAGAAAAAATCATTTTTTTTTCAATTTTCTTTCTTTTTTTCCTTTTTAACTGATAAATCCCCTTATTTTAAACCAGATACTAAGAAGAAATAATGGCGACAGTAAATTGAATTTTAATTAGGAAAAACTTTTTTCTGTCTGAACAGATATCGCATGGGTTAAAGGCCTCTAAATCAGCTTCAGGAAAGAAGATTTCTTTTTGAAAAAAATATACAATTCAATTTCAAAAGGTACGTTTTGGAGATAAGTTTAATGAATATAAAAAAAGCGATTTTTCAGTTAAAAAATTATTTCAACGAAAGAGTATTTTGTTTCTAAACAATTGAGTTTCAAAATGTACTATTTTGAATAAGTTTGATGAATGTAGATAAAAATATTTTTCATCTTTTACGAAATTATCCGAAAAAGAGATTTAGATGTTTTTTTAATGAAATGAGTTTCATTTTACTGATAGCTGATTAGACTATGTTCCTCCTTCTTCTTAAAATATCTGTTCGTGTTCATATATTCTCTAAATGTGTTTACATACATACATGTGGGCTGACACCCAGATGAACAGTTTGCTGATGGGAGTTTTCTATCATTTATCAAAGACAAATATATAGTTTAGGTTGTTAGACAGCAATAAACTTCGTTCTCAATTTTTAAAAAAGTAAAATGATGAGATTCTAAAGGTAGATAATTTTTTCTTCAATGAGGATCATGCAGAATTTCACAAAGATTTGTAGTGTTGAAACTAAAAATCTACGAATACGAATCTTTCTTTTCCAATAATTATGAAATAAAAGTTAATATGGCAAAAAAATCAACTATCTTTATAATATTACAAAAAATTCTAATTTCTGTTTGAAAGGAAAAGCAATCAACATGAAACAATCCTTTAAAATATTCAAAAAGTATATATATATATATATATATATATATATATATATATATATATATATATACACAGTCGAATCCGGTTAATTGGACCACCGGATAATCGGACCAGCCACTTATTCGGACCGAATCTTAAAGAACCGAAATAAATCCTATGTACATAAGCCTAATATTATTCGCTTATTTGAACCAAAATTCCGCTTAAACGGACCAACGAATGTGGTAGGGAAGATGAAAAAGAAGCCTGAAGTCGCCTGTGCACAGTAGGAAGTCCGAAAGGGAAAAGAACCAGTGGGAGGTGAGCAAGCCCTTTGTTTCTTAGAACGGGCAGCTCGGTAGCCACCAATGAGGAACCACTGCTTCTCCGCTTTTCGAGGAAATGAAATCCCACGTAAACCAGTATCTTCGGAACACTTTAGTCAGTGAACTGTGCTTGTCTTGTCTCTCCTGCCAAAATGCCTGGAAAAAACATCCACCTGGAATTTCTACCTCTCAGGACCACAGCTTTGGTACAGCCAATGGACATGGGCATCATAAAAAATTTGAAGACCTTTTATCGTGAAAGGTTGGTCAATTACGTCATTGAAGAAATTTAATTGACCTCATTTTGCTGACCTCATCATCATCAACAGCCAGAGTAGTCAGTGCAAAGGTCAACATCTTACAAGCAGTTACATTTTTGGTCGATAGCTGTCGAAATATAAGCAGTGAGACAATTCATAACTGTATTTCTCACTGTGGCCTTAAGCATTTTGTCTTGGAGGTGGATGTGGACATAATGATTGAAAGTGAAAATGATGAGAGAAATGTGGAACTTCAGCAGGTTGAAAATAATGTAGAATTTCTATCCATCGACAACGAGCTTCAATGTTACGATGAAAATGAAGATTACGACGCTGAATTTGTTGCTCGAATTACAGCAAAACCCATTATAGCATCAAAATACCAGGAAAGTGATGATGATGCCCCTAATGAGTTGGTGCAAGTGACAACACAGGATGCCAGTAAATGCAATGAAAGTTTCCGTCACTATTTCATGCAGGAGGGAAATGAAGGCAGTCCCATTGCTGCGTTAGATGTTTGTAGTGATTTTTTTTCAAGTGCAGTCCGTCAACAGAACGAATCAAATCACACTGGATAAGTTTTTCAAACGTTGACTGGAATTTGATAAGAACTTTTTTTTATTGTGCTTCGAATGCTGAGTATCATGTAGATCGTTTCGAAGAATCTGTTTGTAAATTTATTTTTCAATGAATAACGTTTATAAGCAACAGTGGTTCTTGTTTGTAAGTTCGCCATACGCGTGTGCCGCACAGTAAAGGTCATAATGACATTATAATATGTTACGTATAGCACGTCCCGTCTTGTAGCATAGGGCATGTTAGTGTAATCGGACCAGCCGGTTATTAGGACCAAAATGATCGCGTCCCGATGTGGTCCGATTAACCGGAATCGACTATATATATATATATATATATATATATATATTTAAAAGTATGCAATCTTATTTTAGTAATATTTATCGGTATTTATTTAAAATGGTGAAAAATATAAGTCGTCAGCAGATTTCAATCAGTAATATAAAATAACGATTTGTGAAAGTATGTGAATTTCTGTGGTCCATCTATACTAATTCAATAAATTCTAATTTAATGAAATTTGATTGATCTCCCAAGTCATAAGAGATATAAAATTCAAAGATATAAATAACTACTCCTATATTATTGTAAAGCATGGAGAAATTTAATATGAATTGAAAAAGCAGGCTTCAAAAGAAGGCAAAACTGTTTTATATAATATTATAAAATTCTTCACTGTAAATGCTTCGTCATTAACCACAGTGAGAATCATGATTTCATATTTGCTTTACAGTAAATGATCAATAATTAAATATAAAATCCAATCTTTTTTCTTGATTAAGATGAAAGTTTTAATTACGATTTCAATTTTGTTTATGACAACTATATATTTTGACGTATATCCCATTTCCACTGGGAAGATAATTTGAGATTTATTTTACTTTACTAATTTAAAAAATAATGGAGTTGAAGAGATAGATACTAAAGGGACTATTTTAATTATTACTGTCTGCATCTCATTAATTATTTCTTAATATGTATGCAATCAGTATATTTGTTCTATTCAGACAATAAAAATAATTGCATAATTATAAGCTCATGAGAAACATAACATATTTTAGAAGAAATGCTAAAACTTTTATTGAAAATTCTAATAGAGTAATTTGATTCAAAGTATTATTATTATTCAGATATTCAAAATGAGTTACCATTAGCGACCTATTAACTGCATTTAATTTCCATTGTCTGTTATACATAAATTTAATGCTCATGTTTCCTTTAAAAAGTGTTTCAAAACACCATGTTACTAAAACAAGAGCTTCATAATTTTGAATGAGTATTCTAATTGCATTCTAATTTTTTCGATATTGCAAATCAACTTTATTATTCCATTTGCAGAAATAGAAAATTCTAATCAAAATTATTTTTCACTATCAGTAATAATAAAAAAATTCATACTAAACATCGAGGAAAATAAAAAAAAGTAAAAAAAGCAGTAAGACTTTTGACGCAATAATGAAATATATTGATGAAAAGTGATTCAAAAATATTTCAAAACTCAGGAAAAATGAGTAGACAAATAATTTAATATCATTAAGATTATTTTTTGGTGTAAAACATAAATGATGTGAAATTACTTTCTTTCAATAAAATTGTTCGAAGTTACAACAAAAGATGCAAAAAAAAAAAAAATCTTCTAAATTATTAAAATTTGAATTTTAAATCTCAAAAATGACAATATCTTTTTATATCAAATTTGTAAATCTAGATGAAACAGTCGGGATTCTCCATCGTCGTAACACACACAAAATTCTTTTCCTGTATTATTCGTATAGAAAAAAGTAATTAATTTATAAATAATTGATAGATAGAGAGCTTATAAATTAATAATAGATAACAATTAATAGAGATGTAAACAATAAAATATTTTCATATGCATGAATATGTTTTATTTCCTTTTGGTAATTAATATCTTTAATGCTATTATATAGCACAAACTTTGATTTAGAAATACATTGTACTGATGTGCTCATATTTAATACAAATAGAATTATTAATTTAAAGATATTTATGATATAATGTTAATATAGGCATTTTCTGGGATGAAAAAGGATTCGATGTTGATAATAAGATAATAATTCTAAGAAAAATTGTGAACGTTCATTGCAATATTTAAAAAAAATATATGCTATTTGCTTATGAGTCAGTCTTTTGTTAGGGTATAAACTTTTTTCACGAAACTGATGTCTTTGACAGCTACTAATAAATTACTAAAATATTGATTAATAAATATACCTCTAGGAAAAATTTAAAAATTTCATTATTAAACAATCTTTATTGAATTGAATAATAAAATTTACCTATAAGATTTTTGTTTCAAAATAACCACCTTAATTTATTATAATTTCACTTCCTATAAAATAACTATAATCTTTAGAGATTTTTTAACAATACAGTTACCTACAATAATCTATTTCCATTCAAACAATTCTATAGAAATTCTTTGGTTACATTTTCACAGCGATGATAAATCTTTTAAAATGTTTTTAAGAGTTGAATAATTCCATTACAGCAGAAACATATTCTTGCTATCTGTTTTAATGGTAAAAATAGTATTATTTGAACTCTATTTCCTTGATAAACTGAAAATATAAGCATTCAGACTCTGAGATGCACCGAAAGATAGACAATTATCAAAGGAAGAGCACAATATCAATTTATTTTTAATTACACAGATTGTTAGAATTAATGTTGGAATTACAAATATAATAACGTCGTATTTTCTAAAAAGAAAGAATTTTCCAATTATACCCAAAACTTCAATTTGACAATGAAAGCAAAATAAAAAAGTGTCATTTCTGAAGTATTGAAACTTTTAGAGAGGTCTTGTTACGCTGCAAAGGAAAAACCGATATTGGATAAATCTGTGGGTTTCAGGCCATTGTTATCTTTTATTGATTGTATCGCCTCGTCTAAGATATAATAAAGTAAGAAAAATAGTCCTAGGAATACTATCTAAGTTATTAATCGAAAAAGAAAGGAATAAATAAATAGATTAAATGCTTTATTATAATGATAAGTTATTTTATGAATAAATTAACAAAGCGTAAAATCTGAGAAATTTCCTAAATATTTATTTATTGAACTAAGTTATGGCATTTCAGTATCAGTACCTGTAAGAAAATGTGTTCTGGCATAATAATTGAGATAATTTCAAATTTAATTTTCTTACTTTCTCTAAATTATAAGTATACAGAAATATATATAAAATTTTAGAACAAATAATGTACGAATTTTTTTTCGGTGAATTCGTTCAAACCGATAAGCACTAAAAGACAGCTTTTAAAGATTTTTATTCCCTAAAAAGTTTACATTTTCTAAAAACCATGCAGATATCTATTGTAAACATTTGGCAGATGCCCGTTTTGCATTGTGGGCTGATATCCATATCAATTATACGTTTTATAAACGTAGAATAATTCACCGAAAAAAATGAATAGTGTTGATTTTACATTAGTAAACAAATGAATAAAGAAATAAATAAAACAAATAAAATAAAAAATATATAAATAAAATAAATACTTAAGGATGACACAAAGCTAATTTAAAGGATATTCAAGAACGGTGTTCTTTTATCAGATTTATGATAAATTGTAATATTTATTTTACTAACCGTATTTCTTTTCAACATTAGCGAATTACCCTTATTCGTGATAAAGAATTCTCTTTTATTCTGTTTAGTGATTTTAGCAACAAAATGTAATGCAAATCCTTAGATTGAATTTCATTTCTTCTTTTTTAGAATAAAGAAAACTCGTGTTGCATAATAGGATTGTCATTCTTTCAGTAGATTTGGCTTTCTATTACGTTGTTCCTTTTATTCCCTAGTTGACAACGGAATTTTTTCAGGTGATTGCGTAACAAAATAATATCTTCCATTTTGAATGCGATTATTCTTTCTTCGCTCTTCGTTTTTCTAGAAATGTCTCAACGATTTCTGTAGGGTAGATTTTTGATGAATAGAATTGTTCTGAAAAGGTCTAGAACTTCCAAGGCATTTCCTTTCATCAAATTGTTTGGAATGAAGTTGAGTTTTACACATATTTTGGAAACTAAAAAGATTTACAAAAGATTTTTGAAGCCATATGAAGGAATTGCATGGCTTTTGAAATTAAAGGTATTGTACATGTTTCAAAAGAAAATACGACGTCTCTCTTAAATATGCGATATATTTGGAATGAAATAAATAAATAAAGGCAATATATTTTTAGCAATTCCTTTTCAATACAAGAATCTTAATATTTCTTTTTTAAACGGACGAATTGAAATGTTTGAATATGTTCATAAATAAATTCAAAGCTAAGATGTTATAGCGAACTTGATATTGGATAGATGATTCTTTGCTTTTAGAGATTAGTATGTAACAGCACATTTCGCTAAATTTATTAAAATTAATCGAAAGGAAACTTGACAATAGTTGTTAACTTTCAATGAAAAAATAAAAATTTGTATTTTCTAAAGTTAGCTTGTGAAACAAATGAGATAACAATGATAACGTTAGTAAAATTCAATATTAATATTCTTTCTAAGAAGTATAATAAAGGAAAAGCATTGTAATCGTAGAAAGTTGTTACTTTACATTCTAAGGAATCTCCAAGTTTGAAACATCCCAGAATCTTAAAAACACATTTTAGGAAATTGAATATTTCTATTTGCATGCTTTTTTTTTTTTTATCTTTGAACATGATAAATCAAGATTAATTTGATCTAGACGAATGATATTTGAATGATGGTCTAATGAGATAAAATTTATATATTTCTATCAAATTTTGAACGAAATCAGTTTAGCTTTCTGGGTGAGTACACGTGTACACAATAAATACAAAATATTAAAAATTAGATGGATAAATTTGGTGTACAGATTTACATCTTTAATGTAGATTCGTAACAAAATTGGAATAAGATCCAACGTTGAATTTACCGTCTGTCCATCCATACTTTTGCATGTACGTAAATGTTATAATTCAAGAACGTAAAAACTTAATTTAATGAAATTTGATGCACACTTTGAGCATCTGAAATGTAAACTTTTGTCAAATTTCGTATCATATCTATCAAACATTGTCTGTTTGTCAGTCTATACTATATCATTCATGTAAACTGGAATACTCAAGAATGTAAATAATTAAATATAGTAAATTTGGCTTGTGATCTTGGGACAAAAATTCTAATTTTATGCGAAATTATAGATTTAATTGGTAGGATGATAAAGCAATTCCAAAATAATGTACGATTATTTTATATTTATATATTAACTTCGTAATAGCGACTAATCAATTATATAAAGGGCCAAGAGATGTTCAAACGAAAAGGTATGAAACTTCGTAAAAACGTTATCATTAACATATTTGCATAGGCCGCAATGTGAGAAACTAGTGAGACATCTAGGGATGCGATAAATCGGAGCATAAGCGGGCTCCCGCCTGCGTAGGAGAGACCAGAAGGTCTTATAAAGAGCACCCACCAATTGACGCTACTTATTGAATTCATCGAGTAAAGAAG
Source organism: Argiope trifasciata (assembly GCA_026543055.1). NCBI lineage: Eukaryota > Metazoa > Arthropoda > Arachnida > Araneae > Araneidae > Argiope > Argiope trifasciata. The sequence continues at coordinate 179,169 of JAPMOQ010043084.1, forward strand.
AACTATTAATTCTGATGCATACTCCGACTACGCAGGCTCATCAAGAACAAACAACCAGGGCTAATCACGAAAGGCGTTGTTCGGCTCCATTATAACGCGCATCCACACGTCTCCAGAGTCACATACGTGGAGATGGCCACATTCTAGTGAGAGTGGCTCAACCATCCACCCAGAGCCCTGACATCTGGCCCTATCCTTTGAAAAAACCCTGAAAGGGAAGTGTTTTAACTCAGACACCCTAACTTAAAAACGCTTCGGAGGGCTTTTCCTCGTTATGATCACATTAATTCTCGGAACAAGGAATCCTTCGACTCGTTAATCAATTGGATCGTTGTACTCCGGCCTATGGTGTATTTTGAATAGTCTTCATTTATAACAATAGTGTCATTTCGTACCTTTTTATTTGAATGACTCTTGTATTAACTCTGCTGTTCGATTTTTCTTAAGCATTATTCATCAGTTCCATGCAGTTGATGTAAAAGTGCCAGTTTTCGTTACTGTATTATGAAGCAAACAATTATTTTATTAGGAAATAATAATTTTTGCATTTGCGGTGTTCATATATTAGACCAAATTCCAAAATTTTATTTTTGAGAATAGGGAATAAAATCGTTTGGATATAATACTAGAAAATTTCAAGGAGATTATTCCAAATACTTTAGACTTCAAAATGCAGTCTGACACTAAATGTAAGTATTTGAAATTGCTGTACTAAGTAGTTATTTTAATTACAAATAAATGTTATTTGTTTTTAAAAAGTCGGTACAATCTATAATTATTATGGTGTAAATCGAATCCTCAGCCACTTCCATCTATATATATGATGGATAATTTAGTTTCGTTAATTTCACGCCCAGTTGTAAAGCAAAGCTAGGGCTATTTATGGACGGATTTCGTAATTTCAAACCACGGTCAGATGGCGACGACGAGGTGTCCTCTCTCCCCACCACACCCACGGAAGGACATTTGGCCTGACAGGTTTAACGTGCAAGAGACACCCTTACACACCAGTTCTTCGGTGGTATCAAGTTTCGAATCTGAAATCCTCCGACTCCAAAGCCGAGGCCTTACCATCAGGCCAAAGCAGACCTATAGGATGGATAAAAGAATTCATTAGTAAAAATGACTCGGATGTAATATTTCCTGTTTTACCAGTACAATTTTTGAAAATCAAAAAGTAGGTAACTGAATCTAGCATAGAATGGATTAGACATATTTCTTTCCCTATAATTCATCACTCAAGTGATGCCAATCAATATAGAAATTCGTATTATCATTTATACTATGCAACCATCTATGGTTTTGGAGAAAAAAAAAAGAAATTTGAAAATTGAAAATTTCCAAATTCTTGCTCATTTTTTAAAACTCAATGGAATTTTGAAATACTGAGGTTTTCTGAAGCTTCTACTATATGTTAGTAGTACAAGGAGTGTTCAAATAAAAAGTACGAAGTGGTACTATAGGTATAAATGAAGACTATTCAAAGTATAAATGCCATAAGCTGAGTACAATGATCTCATTGATTAACGAGACGAAGGATTCTTTGCTCCCAAAGTTCCTGTGGCCATCACCATCCGAATTCAAGCACTTTCCTTCCAAATGTTTTTTCAAGGGATCAAATAAATGAAAATCGTCGGGGGACATGTCCGTGTTGTAGGGCGGATGGTTGAGCTGCTGCCACTTGAACTTGGCCAGTTCCGCGTGTTCGACCCTATAGGTGTGTGGATGCGCGTTATTATGGAACAGAACCACGTCATTCGGGAGTAGCCCCAATCTTTTGTTCTTGATAGACCCTCGTAGACTTCGGAGTGTCTCACAGTACAGATCGGAGCTATTGGTTCTGGAAAAACATCTGAAAGGAAAGTGCTTCAACTCGTGCGGCGAACCCTTGGATGCCATGAAGGACTGAGTCTCGCCATTGCCATAGGAATTCTGCGAATATGGAATACTTTGTCTCATTATCGTTGGGATCGTTATACTGAGGCTTATGGTGTATACTTTAAATAAATCTTTATTTATACCCACAGTACCGTTTCGTACCTTTTCATTTGAACATCCCTTATAATACTGCGCCAATACTGATTAATATATTCCGTTCTGAATGACGACGCATACACATATATAGGAGTTGAAATAATTAGAGTATAATGCATTTCAAATACATGTGACAGATGTTGACTCACCTTTTTATTTATTCAGGGAGCAGGGCTTTAAGCTCGGTATGCCATTTCTTCGAGGAGCAATGATATTCTTTTTGAAATATGTCAAACAATACAGCAAAATTTAAAGAGAATTACTAAGCCGTCTTAAATCTGAAATATTCCTTAAGTACTGCAAAAAATCATTTTAACAAACTCATAAAATTCGTTCAAAAGAGCTTTTTATCACTCTTTTGAAGTATGAAGTATTTATGTATGAGTGGTTCCAATCCCTTTGGCTCAAAGTTTATGAGCATATTTTCAAAAGTTTTCTCTAACTTTTACCATAAAATTGCAAGAGAGTTTCAAATTTCCGATAATATTTCACTCTACCAAATTTTATTTTAGCATACCTCCACACTTTCTCGGTTTATCTAAAGTTTAGGAAATGTTTAGCGAGCTTAAATGTATATGGATAAATGCCATATTATTTAATGAGAGAAGTGCTCCTCAAAGAGATTTTTTTAGGATACCTAAGAAGGCATAACATCATCATGCCAATGTTATATAAAACTATTGAACTTCACTGACATCTGCTATTAAATTTAAAATCCCATGCTTTTTTCCTATCTATTATTTTTAAATAGAATTTCACGTTGAATTTAACGAGTCAGGCAAACTTTTATAGAAAGAGCAATAAATCAAAGTTTTATATTTCTTTTAGTATATTGAATAGAAATACAATTTTATATTTGACACAGAATAGTAGTATTCTCAAAAGCACTTTTAACTTTATATTGGTAGTGATTGCTTCAGACTACTAATTCTTTTAAAGTAACACGAGGGCTATACTGTGAATGGTCATTAATGATAAATCTAGTATTCTATGGTTATCATATGAAATTAAGATTGGCGAAATCTTAACAGCAATTATTTCTAAGAGATTGCGACATTTGAAAATTCCATATTATTCAGCTATGCATTTCTGCAAGTCCGCGACGGCTCGGGAAAAGTGTCAAAGTCAAGATGGTAAAGCCTTGGCTTTGAGCTTGGAATGTAAGGTAAGACACTACCTTAGAATTGTCAGCCAAGTGGTTCTGGTGTACATTAAATCATCGGAGAAAATTTCCCTCTTTTAGTGTAGTACGAAATTGCAGAGAGGGTACAATTTCAGGTTTCTTCCTTTTCATCTGACCGGGGTTCAAAATTACGTCTCTCTCAAAATAGCCTTAAAACGAGGTGTCAATATAACTTACTATGCATTCGTAATTTCGTGAAGGTTTAGTAAATCTACAAGATGAGCATCAAAACATTTTTTTCATTTTAATAAAGACATATTAATATTATCCCCAAGTTATACCTCAAAATCAAGGTAATACTGTGGATATACAGATAATACAAATGATTATAATTAGAAGTTGGATACTTACATAAGTAAAGAAGATTTGAAAATCGGATCCAAACAAAACATAACAAAGAGTTGTAGACTAACTAAGTTGGAATTGGATTCAAGCAAAAATCTGCAATTTATATATTAAGAAAATTTATCGGAAAAAATTGAATCTTTTCATGATTTTACGTGGTTTTTTTTATGATGTGCTTAGTATTAAAAATATAACCGCTGATTTAATGAATTTCCTTGCGTAATTTCACAAAGGAAAATATATTAGTAACGTAACAATAGTCCAATTATAATAACATTTTTAAAATTAAATTTCATTTCCTTTTTAACTAAAAAATCATTTAATGCTCATAGGAACATCTAATCCGAACTTTTAACCGATGTACATTAATGATTAAATCCATTGTTTCAAGTCTCAGACATCAGATGAAATTCTGAATGAATAAAATCTGCGGAAGAGGCATCCAAAATACTATCTGGAAAGAAGATTCGGAATCTCTTTTCAGTCGAATGAATAAGCAATAAGAAAAAAAAATGAAAAATCTTTTCTCTTCTTTCCAGGAATAGTAAAATGCGGAAATAACTGTAGGCTCGAGGCAAAACTGAGGAGAATGAATGAATTGTATTCCGCAAAAGTGCCTCGGAAGCATTCTGCTCAGCTCAAAATTTCTGGAGTACCTTTCGGCCTTTTCACTAGAAGCGATCGTCAACAGACAAGTTAGGAAGAAGAGGAGTTTTCCGCTTCTCCTCAAGAGAACAATTCAATGACGTTTTGAGAATATCTTTTTTTTTTCTATCTTTGTCCATTGACCTCAGTTCCATTCTTTTATTCTGCCAATCCCAGAGAGATTGATGCATATCTTTTAATAAGAAGGATAATTACATATTCCAATAAAGGATAAGTTTTTATCAATGTGCAGCTACATGAAAAAGACAAAAATCCTTTCACTGATGAATTCGAAATCACTAATATGATCATTATTCCTCTTAAGTAAAATTAACTCATTTTCTAAACTTTTATAGAAACTAAACTAAAGAATATTGTATCGGCATCTCGTAGTGTGTTATAATTAACTTTCGAATTCAAATTTTTTTGAATTATTAGAGATATGTAGAAATATCTGTTTCATTGAAAAGCAAATCGGAAAGTACTAAATGACTAGTGCTTTAATTAAGAAATAAAGACGATAATTAAGGAATTCCTTTGCACAAGATATAAACATTAAAATAACCCTTATCTTAAAATTTGAAAAATAAGATTTTTTTTTCCATTTTTAGTTTTAAATATTTATTTTTTCATATTTAAAGAAATGATAGATGTAGTTAGTGATTGGTCATTTACTTTAGTTCTACACTAACGTCACGTTTTAGTTTTTATTTTTGTTTTGCAAACTCCCTTCCTAGAAAAGTTATATTAAAAATTTATAAGTACCAATTTTTAACCTTTACCTGGGGACATGGTGCCTGTGAGACACTAGAGATGGACTTTTGGTCACCTCTATTCCATTTTTAGCTCAATTGAATGAAATGGCCCTCTAGATTCTTGTTTGGAGATCTTCAAAACACATGCACTTTTTGAACCGGTTTCAGTATATGCTTTTTAAAATAATTCAATTATTCCTCCAAGCGTGGTCTTAAAGACCTCCCTCCTGTTACTGTCTCAGTGATAAGCAAGGCTTAGCAGATGGCGCTAAAATTTAGGACTTGAACCATCGTTAATTTACTGATCTTACTATGAAGCAATGCTTTAGACACTTAAATGAAGCAAAAAGGGATTTAAATGATACGGATAATTGTACAGAAGAGGTTTTCGACGAATGTTTGCATTCAACTGTCACTGATATGTATGTTTAAACATAATTAATTTTTTTGTGATAATGACTTTTAAAACATTTATGAAACATATTAATATACAAAGAGATAAACATACAAAATTGATAGGTTGATTTTTATACTACTGAGTCTGTATATTTGAAATGCCCTGGAAAGTCGTGCTATGAAAGTCACCCATACCTGTAAGAAAGGATTAATTTTTTAATTTTCCATATAATTATTGAATTATACATTATATTGTTTCTATATGATTCTATACATTGGAAAATAAATATGATTTATAAAATATAAATTAATGTTTTTTCAAAAATATTATTTATTGTAACATGTAATTTGAGAAGAAAAGGTATGTTCCAACGCATTTACTTTTTTCAATGATAATATATTTTGAAAAATTTCTAAAACTTATCTATACATTAAGAAAAATATCTGCAAAATATATTGACAGTTTTTCATACAAATACATTCATTGGGAAATTTGAGTGTAAAAGAAATGCGGTCTGGTAGACAGCACTCCCTAGTTAAATCCCAAAATTTCACCTCCCTAGTTAAGGGTTAGTAACAAGTACATAATTTTGACTGGAAAACATTGATAAAGAATAGGAATGGTGATAAGTAGTTCCTTTTTACAATTTCTTTCCACAAATTTATGAAGGTATTTAGTAAAGTTCAAAGAAATAATTTCAATATAAAATTGGAAATTAAAAAATCTTCCACTATATTTTGTTGCGGGTTTATATTACTAAAATTTTTATTGAATTCGGGAAGCTAGTTTTCGTAGTAGTGGTTTTTTCTATTTATACAATCGAATGGTCATGAAAAATATAGGACAAAATATAGGTCAAAATATAGGACAAAATACATTGCAAAACATTATCTTAAATTATTTAGCTGATTGTCCAAAATAGGTTTCTAAATTTGCATCCAGGAATATTATTGGATAAAGAAGAGAAGAATATGGAAAATGCAGCGCAATATTTCTACGTCTAAATAAAAAAAAATCTTTTAACATTTAAATTGAAAAGTTTATTTAATGAAAATAAATGTACAATTAAGGTATCCGACTACGTTAAAAACGCTGATTATCCACCACATTGGCAAATTTTCTTTTTATTATTATTTCTTGTAATTCAGACTTTCCTCTTTCCAAAACGGTTTATTTTTTTCTTGGAAAAGGAAGCCCTGACTTATCAATCAGGATCACATATTTTTCCGCTAAAATTTGTCTTTAGCTTCAATTTTCTCAAAACTTTAATATTGCTAAAAATTCTCCGCGTTAACATGATATCTCAAAAACTAATAGAGGTATTCTCATAAAAATATCAGAGTCTGTTTTAAATAATGTGGGCAATGAAATGAACCAAAAGTATTATTGTTGGTTAAATACTTTTTCCTTTATAAGTGCTTTTATAAAAGTAAAGTTGTAAATTTATGGTAAAAATACATATATACATATATTTTTCGCCCTAACTTTTTCGCATCTCAAAAGCTTTGAAAGATTTTTGTTTATTTCATTCATTATTATATCCTATAACTTGTGTACAAAGAAAAATAGGATTGTTGTATTACAATTATGTGTAGAGTGTTAACCGTTTTGGTTCAATTTCATTAAAATTTACTACCAATTTTCTTATTTCTGGAAATATATAAAATATTCAAATAATTGTTTTTGTATAGTGTTTATTATTGACAATACATCTAAAAATCATAAATAGTTTCTAAAAAATCCAATTTTCCAAAATTTTTCCTTCGAACGTATTCGGATACCTTAACTATAAAGAGCAATAATAGACTCATCCAATTAGGAATAAATAATAAAAAAGGAAAACGGCATTATAAATCATTTTTTGCTTTTTCAAAATTTGAACCAATTTTCTGGAATTCTGCTTTTTAGCAGCGTTAAGAAATTTAGCTTGGTATCTGTATTTTTATAATATGAACTTTATTAGGAAAGCAGATAGTTCATGGAAAGATACCCAAACCAATTTTAACGATTTTATCAAAAAAGTTAAGTTTTGAAAATGTTGCTCTTTCATTTTAATGTTTATTAAAAAGAAGTGAAAATTCAATTAAAAAAACTACCTTTGTCCGACTGATTCACCAAAAACATTAAAACTGTTCTCGAGAATGTACTGGCCATTTGACAATGAAATCAAGCTTAAGAATTGAGACATGAAGTTAATTATTTTTGAAAATCAGCGATTAGGATACCAGATGAAACTTTAAAGCAATATTTTTACGATAGAACATTTTGTATAGATTGATTATAAAAAAAATCCACTATTTATAAAAATTTTAATAACATTTTATTTTAGTTATTTAAAATTAAACGTATTTCCCATACAAATAGCTTTATAAAGTTCGTGACTATGAAAACTAATACGTAAGCTTTTTAATAGTTAAATGGTGAATAGAGTTTCTTAACATTGAACTGACTAACAAAATATTGCTCTACAAACAATCATCCCATAACAAGCTGGTGAACTTGTATTTTATTATTGCTTCAAAACGAAACTGATTACTTTTTTACTACAGAACTTGAACAATATCATTATATTAATAGTTTCCTTGTTAGTGGTTTGCTTCTCAAACTCTGCGAAAACAATCTTTGTCTCGGATAAAGTACTTTCAAGAACTATCAAATTAAATTCGAACAAATAAAGACTATGTAACATAAATTTGTTTTTAGCTAAAAGATTCCCTCAGAGTTAATAGAAGAAACTGGCATAGTTGTAATGTGAGTTTTCGTCTGCGAAAATGTTCAAAAGAGAAAAACTTTGAAAAGTTTTGAAGTTAAATTAAAATTCTTTAAATAAAATCCTACCAGCAATAATCGTTTGAGAATAAATATTATAAAATACCTGTGTAGGATATTTGTTACGAAAGTTTAATATCTTATATATAATCAATAGAAGGAAATAAAAAATGTTTGATGAAACTTCCAGAATTGTCATGATTGATTTAGTCCAAAATTTTATACTCTTCCCAAGTTAGATATTTGGTATGAGAAATTTCATTTTAATTTTCATCCATTATGTAATTTTTACTGAATTTGATAAGTTCGTAAATTTAATCGTTCAACACAACTTGAAAAGCGACTTCTAATGACAGGACATTAAAGTTTTGTAGTCACCGTATTTACTTATATTTTTGAAATTATTGTTATATGATACTTACATAACGTATTGCAAAATGTGGTCGTGCTATTTTTAACACTGCACGGATTAAATAGTTCTAACCAAAACATCAGATGCTCTTTTTTTAAGAAGATAACTATTCTAAGCTTAAAAGCATGGAAGCTTTCCTCAGGAAGCATACTTGTGATGCTTCAATGCGCGCATAGTTTTAATATGTTCTTTGTCTTATTCTTTATAAATATGTAAAAGTCGCTGCCTTTGAAAGTTAAGCAATCTCCCAGCTATGCAATCAACTGTGGTTGAAGAGCATACTGAGCAGCAATAAATTAAAGTAGTTGGAGCTCATTTCTAACTCCATTCTTAACAATATTACCCTTTAACAGAGAACGTGTGGTCTACTACGTGTGGTCCGCATTTCCTTTATACACAAAATTTTCTAGTATTAGTATCAGCCAATATATTCTGCAGATATTTTTCTTGATTATATAAATGTGTATTAGAAGTTTTTTGAAATATATTACCATTGAAAAAAGTAATTGAGTTTGAACATTATATATATTGTGATGCCCTCAAATTTTGTATGAGGGATTTGGCCAAAGATGTCTTTTAAAAATTTTTTATTAATAACTTCACAGTCGGACAATACACACAACATAAAAAACATTTTCGAACATAAAAACCAAAAGAAATTCGTGCATTACAACATCCCAACTCCATTTCCGCCACCATTTATCAAATCCACAAGATAGATCACCAACATCAGGCATCAATGCCTTTCGCTTTTAACAGCATAACACTACACACTACATTCACCCTTCAATCTCGACGACTAGCGATACACTCTGCCATCGAACTCTGTGTCATGTCACCATAAAGTCAATCTCAGTCAATATTGTGGCGTCATCTATCGGCTGTAATGGCAGCTACCGGATCAATTCGTTACTATATTTATAATAAGAAATACATCAATTGATCAGTAAGTTGAATAATAATTCATGGACTAAGTTTTAAAGCCATCAGCTAAGGTTTGTATATAATGAAAGTGCGGTCTCACAAACACCGAACAAAGAAATATTTTAGCACCCACTGAAACAGGTTGAAAAAGTACAAGCATAAAGAAAGTCACAAAACAAGAAGGTACAAGGAAGGTACAATCCATTAAATTGAGTTAAAAATTGAATAGGAGTGATTGAAAGTTCATCTTTAGTGGTCTGAGATATCGCACTTCCCCTATTAGGGGATAAAATCATTTTCTAGTCAAAAAGACATCTTGTTTCAATTTGACGATTTTTAATCAAGATTAGCATTTTTTAAATGTTTGTCAAGCATTATAATTTGATTTATTAAGTTTATTTCAGAAAGAAAGCAAATTCATATATAAAATTTGACATTTTGCAAATACTGAAAATTCTGAAATTAACTGAAAAAAATTGTCGAAATAAACTTTTTACATATTTTGAAAAAATTAATATTTTGCGATAGCATAAAGTGATTTTTTAAGCGCTAAAATGAACAGAATTTACATAATGAGGGAACACATACATTTAAATGATATATATGTTGTCACCTTATGATTATTGTCATTGTAAAGTTTGTACGATTTATTTACTAATCTAGTTTCTTTTCCATAATGTTTTTATGGTAAATTTATCAATGAATTTTAAACTAATTGTTAACCACCATTGAATCAAATAAAATTTGTTTCATATTTATTTAATGCAAAATTACTTAACACCGATTATTCATTTAAATTTGCTGAATGAGAGAAAGCATTATACAGTATTTTTAAGTTTATACCATTAAAGTTGATTTGATTTGCAGGATTTACACATTGATTAAAAATTAGTTTTGATTACCAAATCTAAGTTTAAACTGAAATGTGCATGTTTATGTAAATATTGTACGAAATAACTTTCAGTTTCTAAGTTAAATTATTTAGTTATAAATTTAATATAATTCAAATTGATGAAATAATTCCAGCCTAGAAATATGCTATAATATCCGACAATACCTATACAATCCAGTTATGTGAAACACAGGTTAGTTAAAACATGTACATCCCCCCCCCCATTCCAGCATTAGTGGTCAAAAATCCTGCCAATTTTTTAACATAAATTAATGCAGTAACCTTGATCCTTATCTAGAAGCAAAAAAAAAGTTATAACATTATATCATTCAAGTTTATAACGAATATCTTATTAGTCTGGCAGAATTTTACACCTTGCATGGAAGATAAAATTCGATTTCAAAGTTGATGAATGGGATTCCAACTTTTGAAAAAAATTCTTGAAAATCCAATCAAAAGGCAGCAAATCACCTCATTAAAAAACGGAAAAAATAATAAAAATAATGCATCGATGTTAAAAATGAATTTTGGATGCTATCAAAAATGAAATGCTGTTCACATTAAGAAGAAATAAGATTCTATTCTCATTATTTTGATGACGTTAGTCTAGGATTTTCCTGTTTCATCCTATTATCACGGTTTTATAGAAGGAATTGCTTTGAAAGCGGTGGCAGACAAAAGATAAGTTAAATGGGAGGGAAAAGAAAAGATTAAAAAAAGTTACAGGACGTAAGTTCTTAGCGCTAATTCATAAGGTAATGGTCTCTGCAAAGAATCTTAACTTTTAGTTTTCTATTCTTAGTTCTAATCGAAATTCTATTCTTTCTTTGTGAAATAAAAATAATACTAGAAAATAATGCCACATAATGGAAAGTTTTTATTCATATCGGTTTTAATAATAAGGATAATTGATAAATGTTTTTGACCTATTGAATGAATTTTTTTGAAGTATTTTGTTGATATTCTCAAGTTACTAAGCGAAATAGAATTTAAAAAAAAAATCAGCCTATCATTTTGTTTTATCAATAGTTTTTATAGATTATCCAAATACTTAGAGGGGGCACATTCAAGAGTATAAAATACACTGTTAAATATCTAATTCCTTAATTCTTTGCAGAACAGTACAAATCGTGATCATAAAATAGCTTTTCTTGTTTACAGGAAACCACGAGTAAAAACTAATGAGTGGAATGATATCAGTTTTTATTTACAGAATGTGGAAAAGATAGAAAATTTCTTAATATAACGGAAGTCATGTGAGCAGGAAAAACCAGCGCACTAAAAAAGTTGCCAGTGAGCCAGGCTACTTTAATGTTGACTGTATGGATTCAAAACTGTATGGGTTGTACGCTACATTTTAGGGGACTTATAAACGTATTTTTATTTCGTATTATCACGTATTTGTTATAAAAAGTGCATACTGTAAACGTTTTATAAAAAAAATATAACTGAAATAGTAGATAAATAATTTTATTTTGTTAAATTAAAAAAAAAATGATTCTCACCAGAAAAATAACTTAAAAGTATTAGTCTAATTTTAAATGTAAATGATAGGAATGCGAAACAACAGTAATATATAAAAGAACATGATTTAAATGAATGCTTGGAAATAGCAAAACGAGATTCAGAATCGTAGAGGAAACTTATGCCGGAACACCATCTGTTAAGAATTTAGTGAATCACGTACTCTTCCTGCGTGGAGCTAGCCACCAATTATATAAATATCACGTGGTCTCTGTTGATGTCCGGTAAAAGCGAACTTGGCGCTCGTTCTAGGAGAGTGGCTCCATTCATGGCTCCCGAAAAATTTTATATGTAGTTCTCTAGACCAAATGCACTATGGCGTAATCTTGTACCTTTTTGTTGTTGATGTTAACCACATGAAAGAAAATCTGTATCTTGAAGTCATTTCACCAAGGCAACAATCTTCACTATCAAGTAAATTAATGTGTAATCTAGAAAAGCAATAAATTAATTTAATATTTTTACCATCCAAATAGAAAAAAGGATACTCAAAATGTAAAAATTCAAATGGGAATAATGAATGAATAATATTTATAGGGAAATACTCAATACTTGGAGAGTAGTGCATATTTATGTGTAGCAGAATGCTCCTGTATCCCTCTAGTTTTAATGACATCTTGACAGTGACAGTTCTGTTTGAATATCTTTCAGCATAAAGTCATGATAAGACATCGCCTTTTTTAAATTACTTCTGTCACAAAACGCATGTCATTTATTCAAGTATTCCAAAATTATTTTATGTTACACAAATGTAGCCTACTGATTCCTGAGATTATTTCAGCTCAAGTATCTTTTAAAATTGGAAAGACAGAATTTATCTTTCAAAAGAAAATTCCCCATTACTTTCAAAAAATGAAAGGATAGTACGTTTTTTTTAAACAATTGTTATGTAAAAGTGGTATCCGTTTAGCAGAAAGCAATCAAGCAAATGTATGCTCGCTGTTCTTTTGATTGTTTATAAAAAAAAACCTCTTTATTCTTTAAATCTTTCAATGTATTTCTAATGAACAATCTGGGGAATACATTTTAACGCATTTTACTGGTATTTTGAATCTTTTTTTCTCTTTTGTGTTAAAAAAAAGTTAAATTATATGGAAGTAAAACGGATGCCCACATGATGAGCACAAATTATTTACCTAGTTCAGTTATATAACAATTGCATTAAAACTACACTTCAGATACCAATACAAATTTCTCTAATTTTTTTTACTCGACTTGTGGCGTGGAAGCTCGGACAGGGGGTTCCATCCCAAATACCTCTCTCGTCATCTGACGGTGGTTCAAAATCACGAGGTCCGTTCCAAAGTAACCCACGTGTTGCTTTAGAACGCAAAGTTAATGTATCTAAACTACACCAAAAAGCTATTTTTTGCATATAGAGCATTTAGTTAAACTTATTTATTATTAAGTTTCAACTTCATAAAAAAGGGAACTAGTGTTTTATTTTATTAAACAAACATATATGCGTGAGCAAAACTTTCCCCTCTTCATTTATATGCCTTTGTTCAAAGCAAATTATCTTTCATTTATTTCTCTTTGTACACTTACTAATTGTAGTTTTCCTCGCATTTTTAGATTTTATTTCTGTGTATTTGAATGAATACTTTTATACTTTTTTATATTTGTATTTTGAATATTTTATTTTTACTTGACCATGCTTCTCCAGTTGTATTACACATATATTGTATGTTTCTGTTAGTATGTGAGCAATTGTGTTACAGTTTTGTTTGTGTTTGTGCATTTTTTTTAAAATTTACATTTGTGCTAGCTTTCTTTATATTTGAAATTTATTTCACGATCAATTTTGTCCTGACTTTCCCCTGTACGTCTTCCCGTGTACTTGTTGGTACAGAGGTTTATACATCGAGAATAAAAAAAGTGGCAACAAATAATTACAATTTATTCCGAAATGACACATGTATATCTTCCGGCAAATGCTATTACACGCTCGTATTAATCTCATCCAGACCGTTAATTTCACTATCTGCCATACAAACTGTGATGGTACGTAGAAGTATTCAGAAATAAATGATGGATTAATTACTAAAAAAAAAAATAGAAAATTCCTGTCCACACTCACTTTTTTGTAGTTTTTTTTATCTATTTACAAGCGGAACATTTGAAAAGCTGGAAGCGTCATGAAGGGAAACTTTTGTTATGTCTTTCATGCTAATTTCTCGGAGAAATTCGCAATCTGTCATTTAAATTTGAATTGAAGTTAACCGTGCAAATCTTTGAATACATGTGATACTCATTTTTGTTATCGGACCATAGAGTGAGCATTTTCTAATCACAGGTACACAAAAGCAATCATATTTTTACATATTTTACCTTATAATGTAGGCCGCGAGGACCTTATGGCAGTGTCTTCTTTTCGGAACCGCATAAGTTCATGTTTGAAACTAGTTTCATTATCTGTATCAGCAATTCTTTTTTCTTCTGATTTTTTGAAACCCTCCAACCATCTTGATCTTCTTAAAGTTCTCTGCTCTTATTCGTTTTACGGTGTTTATTTCACAATATGTTTTACTTTAGAAAGACGAATGTTTATAAGAGTAAAATCATTAACTATTTGGCCATAACTTCATTCAGGATATATTAATGTAAACAATATGTGATATTGATCTATGATATAAACAAAAGTAGTAAAAATACTGCCAGATTCAGTTCACTAGGAATTTTAAACTTAATTTATTATCATATTTAACTGTAATTTCAGTCGCATAACGAATATAGCTCGTCATTGTGATATATGGTGTGAAAAACTACTGGCAAGCCAAATTCGTTATTTTACAAAAACGAGTTAATAGAAGTTACTCGTGCAATTCTTTGAATACATATAATATATTTTTAAGGTGATCAACTGTATGTTCAACCATATAGTTAACAAATTATGTGGTCAACTATATAGTAAAGTCTCTTCATACCCCATTTTTTATCTTTTATTCCGTAGAACAAAAATGCATTTGGTCTAAATCTTACGAATTGCATAGAAAGATGTACAAAAATTAAATTAACATCTGCTTTCTGGCTATTAGCACCAGAGTATACAAATAATATTTTAAATCTATGCCATGATTAGAAGTGACATATGAATCGATAAGTAATGCCATCTGGTGACTTTCTATAATGTTTACTACGGTTAACCGACATTTAGGCCTAGGAATAACGCATTTTCCTCGTGATCTGGACGTCTTGGCTTCATGTCTTGGCTCGGGAATGGGTGAGATCTGTCTGTGTGGTGCATGAAAGGGCCTCTAAAAAGAGCTAGTGCAAGAGAGTGGGTGAATGTCATCTTTATATAAGCTAAGTCAAACTTCTGCCCTCAGATGCTCAGGGATCATCACTTTCAGAAGTTATTGCGGTTTGACACAACTGCGTGGCAGCAAAGTTGCACAGTGTATCAAATAAACATGAATGAAACAAAAGAAATGAGTTCTTAAAAATAACCTTTTTATTTCAAAATTTCTCATCATCAATTCAATTCCTCATGCAATTCAACAAACAGAAAAAAATCCTCTACTATGAGCAGATAACACAGTAGAGGATTTTTCTTTTTAGCCCAGAGAAGGCATCAAAGGAACAAGGAAAAACAAGGAGTGCCTGAGCCAGTAAGGGCACTATCTTCTGTTGACAATAGCTTGCTAAACAGATCGACATTATTTAGACAAGGGTGGGAAAGGGTTTGAGTGAGACAGATCTGCATGTGTGAAAGGCAGGTCTTGGAGTGAAGAGAGCATCAAAGGAAAAACATGAAACTTACTGGAAGTTACTACCTAAAGTATAACGTAACTTAACATACTTTAAACATACCCCGACGACTTCCGATCACTTGATCAATCGTAATGTCGCAAAAGAAGTGACTGCATAAACTGGAATGAGACAATTTACATTTTTCGTCAACAGTTGCAACACTCTCTGTCTAATTTCTTAGAGCTCAATCCAAGAGGGATAAGCAGCATCAACAATTTTTTAAATCCAGAAAATAATTGTATTTCACCATAAATTATTTATATGGGTATATAATTATATTCTTTAAAATGAAACTATATTTAATGGGAATCCTAACAAGGAATATTCGATTGCTAAAATGAGAAACTACCACAAACAATCGTATTCTTGCCATCCTAGAAAATATTTAATGCTGGATTTCAATTAGAAAATTTTTCTGATAGACATACTTGTAACAGGAAATCTTTTCTATAAAGGTCCAAAATAACAATTATGCATCGGTGATTATACAAATCTGTATATATGCCATTGTGCAAGAGTATCATTCCTTTGCTCTGATTTTATGCTAGAGATTCTATCTACAACTTTGAATTAGTGCCAAACGTTATCTATTTTAAATAAAATTAAGTTTAGCTGATTCATTATGAATAAAATAGCTAACATAAGGTTGTTCACCACAAATGCAAAAGTTCATAATTTTCTGTCCTCAAATATATTTGATTCTTAATTTTACAATTGTTATCTAAATGGAAAGAGTTATCAATTACAAAACTACTCAAGTTATAAGGAATTACAGTTAAGAAAGTAATTCTATAATGAAATTATTTTAATATGTGAATATATATATGTGTGTCTAATAATTCATATAATATTCATTAAGAAGTTTAAATAGTTTATATAAACATGATTCTCTTACATTTGAGTTTACATCTTTAAATTAATAACTAATTGCAAAGTTATTAGCTTATATCCTCAGTAAATAATATAATAAAATTTATTAAAGATTAAGCTTAGATGTGAGGAATTCCAGGGAATTTAACGGAATATTTTATTAAATTTGACAATGTGATTCATTGCACAAAAATTATTTTTTTTTTATTTTTCCAAATTGCTCATAGCGTAAAATAAAATTATTTATAATATTCTATATCTTATATATTGCTATTTATTTTATAATTCTAAGGGGGAAAACTATAATGTGGTTTTAATAATTGATATTTCAATCGTGTCAGTACAAAAATAGTGAAGTAATTGATCAAAGAAATACCTTCCCTTTAAGTGAAAGGATTTAAAACACTTTATTGTATTGAGTGATATTTTTAAAAATATATACAGAGACTAAGAAAAAAAAGATTTTTTAATAAAAGTAAAACGGTGTAATAAGTTCCAATTTTATATTGAAAACAATTCGACTAGTCTTTTTCTTTGTCATGGCAGCTTGATAGAATTAATAATTTTCTGTTAGAACAAATGTATTATAAATATTTTATCTTTGTCTCATGGATAGTTGCAATCAAATTATAAGGAGTGTCTGGAATTTTACAATTGTTTCTTATTTCAGATGGAGCTCAGAAATGTAATTTTGTAGACAAAAGTCTCTTTGATCAAGTCGGAAGCATCAATTATGAAAGAAATCATTTTTCAAATTAAAATTAAAGAAATGTTTCACAAAAGAGGATTATTATTAGTACAATTTTCTACAGATAAAGGCATGCCGGTTTTAGAAACATTTTTCACTACAGTATATTGAATAATGACTTTTTTAAGTTTATTTGGGATTGCTTTATGTAGGCAATACTTCTAATAAATTATATACCCACATACCCTACATCAGCTATAAGAAGATTATTGTATACTGGTATCGTGGAATTGCCTCCAAGGATCTGTTAAATTTTCTCTTATCTTGTGATCGGATTCCGTTGATTTATGAGGATTCTTACATTCTTATGTATATACACGTCTTCTGTAGAAGCAGCATTTCTTATTCAAGAAGCTAACCTTGATATTAAAATCCATGAAATTGAGGACTTGTATGAAAGAATCGTTAGAAGAATGAAGATTTGTAAATATATCATAAATGTAAGAGATGAAATATTTATTGATTTTTAAAAAGAATTTTAAGCACTTCATGTTTTATTTGACTATTTTTCAAAATTTAATGCACACTAATAAATGTATCAATGTACAAATGCATCATATTCTATTTTTTAAAGCTTTATAAAAAGTCAGGGTATTTTCACACATTTGGTTATTTTAATTGATATTTATCATTTGGCAGTATATTCTCAATTGCAATACGTTAGGAACTAAATACTTGTTTCCCCTTTTTTGAAGTACATTTATATGTAATAATACTTTTAATATAGCTGAAGTCAAAATTAATTTTATAAATTTCATCTTAAATTAGCCTTTATTAACTTCATTCTATTATTTCCTGATCTAATTTCCACAATTTTATTTGATAAAACTGCTGATTCCGTGGTTGACACACCTGCTACAACGGGATAAAACTCTCTCATACATATTTCTCAAACAGACCTAAGATTCCTGTGTCATGTTTAAAAAAATCCTATAAAATTCTCGTAGCAAAATGATTGAAGGAAAACAAATTCTGCCGCTTTGCTTTTGTATCATGATTTCTGATGGCATATCACCTACCACTTTCTCTGTAAATAACATACCTCCAGTGGTGAAACAAATCTAAATTAAAATCGAAGGGTTTGTGGCAGAAAGGAAGTAGCTCCAATTTTTCAAAGTTGCAGAAAACCATTAAAAACATTCGAAAATTCTAAATTGTGTTAAGATTTTCCTTTTTATAAATCTTCTTAACTGTTCCTTCATATTAGACAGTATTTTCACTAATAAAATATATTTTTCAGATGACGTGGCACATGTTGTAATGTTAGAACTACCTCTTTCTTGTAAGGAAATATTCAGTCTACGTCTGTAACTATTTCACAATAAAAATGCAGTTTACTTTAATATTATTAACTATTTAAAGTAAATTAACAAAATGTATATACAACTTGACTTTAAAATGAAAAAAAAAATCAATTAATCGTCTCACTTTCTCTCTGTAACGTCTTATATGCTGCGTTGTCGGATTGTAAGCCCAGTAGAGCTACATATTGTATTGCGAGATGTATTTGCTTAGTAGTTCAATTATATCTTTATATTTTGAGCTCTTCAGTCGAAAGGTATGACCATAAGGTGGCTCAAACTTTTTTAATATTAAAGGAGTAATGTTTTGGATGGTGAAGCGTCTTACAATCTTTTTACAGAATAATACAACACTTTCTCTATCAGGGCCGAACATCTGGGAGTGTGGTGGTTGTTATACTTGGTGATGAACCAATAATAAAAATAGTTTTCTGAACAGTAATAGCTTTAAGACAAACTGAAAGTATACAAATTTGTTTCCATGTGACTGGCTGAACGCCGACTTACGCAGTTATTAGGCGATGATCACAGTGATATCTATAAAAAGAGGTAAAATTGTATTTATAGAAAAAAAAATCCCCTCAAATATGGTAAGATAGAAAGGCACGACTTCTGGGCTTAAGCGGTGGCCACAAGTCAAGGCTGGGTCCAAATGGTTTGGTAAATAATCAGCTATACACTTTTTTCTGCATATAATGCAATATTTTTATACATGCATCTATCTATGTCCATATTAAGTTGCCCAAACAAAAATCAAAATGAGGATAAACAATCATCTCCTGCCAATGTTCATTGCATTACTGCTCCACCAGCAATGACCAGAATGAAAAGAATTAAGGAAGAAGTTTAAATTTGGCAGTCGGTGGATTTGGATGTATAGGAAGTTCATAGTATATATTATAGTCTTGTGCAACTAAGCAAAATAATTGTATAAGGTAAATATAATAATAATCACTTACTTCACCCATTAGGTAAAAATTACAGTATAGCATATAATAATTTGATATTTCATTCTATAAACTACTTAATATTGTCAGATATAACGATGTCCACGCCAAGGAAATATCCTTCTGGGTGTAAAAGAAGACAATTATCAGAAAAGAAAAAAAAAGAAAAACCAAACTTTAAGAAAACACAGAGATCTGTTGGCTACAAATTCTGACAAAGAAATTGCTTAGATTTCAGTAGTTACAACTCAAACTTCAACTGGGGAGGAAAGTTCAACGCAAAGTACACAGACCAGCATTGAAAATGTTAAAATTGTGAAATTTGTTCAAGAATCATGTGTTTATACAAATGTGACAGAATCAAAGCACAGTTACGGATATGACAATAGCAAATATAATGAATGGAGAATAAATTATCCCTGTTTATGGCCAAATATTATAGCTTTTAAATTTAGAATATGAGTTGTTAAAATAGGACCTGCGCAAAATAAGAGTTTTTGCTAAGAATGCTGAAGGTAGATCATTTTTTACTACATACGACTTATAAAAAAGGCTAAATAGTGAAACTCAACGTCACAGTTGATTAATTTATTGAAAGAAGCAAGACTCTGTAGGTTATTTTTATTGAATACCATTTTCCAAAAGAATCGGATATAACCAAACTACACGATTTATAGATGGTTTATAATAACTGGAGAAATTTGTGAAATGTAATCTAAGATCATGAACTTTGTAATTGTCATATTAATTCGCTTATTGCTTAGTTTAGTTATATTAACGTCCCGTTTTTGAAAGCAACACGCAATTTTGAAGCACGGCCAGATGACGAGGACGACACCTGAGCGGGCACCCCCCTCTCCACACCACATCACACCAGCGGGAGGACGTTTGGCCTGACAGACTTAACGTGCAAGAGACCCCCTCACACGACGGTTCTTCGGTGGAATTGAGTCTCGAACCTGAAACCCTAAGGTTCCAAAGATGAGACCTTTCCACCAGGCTACCACGGCCCCCGTTTACTGTTTAAAATTTTTACTAAAGCGTCTAAATTTATGTTCGACTGGTGATAAAACAAATCAAATTAATATAAGTACGGAAACGGCATGACTTAAATAATTATTTCAAATAAATGTAGATTTGATTCTAATTTTAGCTAGTAATAATCATCTATTTCAAAGAACCCACGAAATAATAAGTTCGCCTAAAAACGGAAATTTTTAAAGTTTAATCGAATAATTAAGTAAGTACGATCCTGTGCGAATGGATCATATAAATAAAAAAAAATTCTAAAAATACAACTGCGCAAGTAACAAGTGCTGAGCGCTCTTTCAGCAAATTAAAATTAAAAAAAAAGAATTATCTGCGGTAAAGCATGAGTTCAGAACACTTAAATGCACATGCTATATTAAGCATCGAGATATAAATTGCAAAAATAATATATAATTTTACTGAAGTAATTGATGTATAAGGAAAAACAAAATCATGCATCAAATAAACATTCATTAATAATGCGTGTCTGTATTTTTTTTTTTTTTTACTTCACAAATACATTAGAGCCCTAAATGGCTTTTTGCACCACGTCTTGTTCATGGACAAAGCTGGTTCTGCTTTCTACATTGTTTCCTGTATTAATTAGGAATTTCTCATAAGTAAAAAAACTCTTATTTCATTTTAAAATATTTTTCCCTTTTGATACTACTAGAGAAGTAAAGAAAGGAGTTTTCAAGGATCAACCTTTTAATAAATCAAAGAAGAAAATCCTTCCTTGGGGGACTTTAATAACACCAAACTTTTCACTTGTCTTCTCTATGATACCATTATACTGACAAGGTAAAAAAACTGTTTCTACTTTCCTTGTACGTTTATCAATATTTCTGAAAGCCCAACCGGTGGGGAGAAATGACGCTACCACCAGGAGCTACCTCTATATTGCAATAAACTATTGACAAACAGCTCCATTACTTGAGTAACGCGAGAGCTAACAATTGGAGCTACATCTTTTTTGGCATCAAACGATCAAATTTTTATCATATGTTGGTATGTGTAACTTCTAATTCCTCTAAATTGAAGTTGTATCCTTTTTGTAGCAAATCCTTCAATTGCAACAATTTGTTCTTTTCAGCCACGCATCTGAAAAATAGTTTGTGTTTATTTTCAGACAGACAGTTTTAATCTTTATCGTGCTGCTAAACAGTGACTACTGACAAGATTTGTGTCAGATGCGAATTACAACATAATTTTTTATAAAATATAAGAATTCCAAACCTAATTTATTTTTTAAAATATTTTCTTTCAACTTCACTTTTTTTTAGTTTGTACATATTCAGTTTTGCAATATACTACTAAGTTACTTTTTGGTGCTTAAAACAACTGAAATAAACTGATACAATACTGCGTTTTAATGATAGTACATTAAATAAATATTTCTAAAAGTTCAGATTAGATTCAAGTTAGATTTAAAAAAAAGATTTAATTTCATATTAAAGGTATAATTTGATAAAAATATTTTAAGAGTCTTTAAGATGCAAAATGCAGAAAAGATTAAAATGTAGCAGATGGTTAAAATGTGTTTGAAATAATCTATGATTTAATGATATTTTTAAAAATAAATCAGGAAATATAATAAAAATTAAGATGTTCAACATTTTACAAACTAATCTTTTTTAAAATAAATATTTATTAGTATTAAAATGTAGAAAATATGAACATCAAAACAAAATTTTAAAAGATTGAAGCATTGAAAAACGTAATAACATAATTCTAAAAAGACGTAAAGCCACAATGAATTCATTGGAAAGAAAATTCTTATTTATTAGTTTATTAAAATTTAGTTATTAAAATTAAAATTAGTTATTTAGTTTATTAAAATTTATCAAAACTGTAAGTAAAATTTGTTTGCTTATAATATTTATATCATCATCTCGATTTTTCATTTTATGTCATCCATATTTTACATAAAATTAATTCACTTACATTTATTGTAAAAGTTGAAAACATATTAATGTTTTTTCCGCAGTATTAAGAGAAGGACGAAATTTTTATCTATTAACATTTTTTGTTTAAATAACAAATTATTTAAATATTTTTCTCAAATTACATATCAGAGTTAGGATTTTAATCTATTAATGTATATTTCCTTCAGGTTTGAATGAATACATAGCAACTACATTGATTATTTATTATGATAAATCTTCGTGCTCTTGATGTCAAATCGCTAAGAAGACCCCTATTTTCCAGATCATTACTTGTGTTTTCCCTCAAGGGCGGACCTATTAATCTTTATTACTGAAGTACCAGCATTGAGGCGTGAAATCTAGCTTCAGATATTCCGGTATTAATTTCTGTTGCCTTCCTTTCTCCTTAAGATTATAGGGTCAATAAAAGGTTGCAGGTTTGAAACTGTTTTTCCCTAAAGTATTAAATAAAAGTAAAAACAAAATTATAACAATGAGAATAAAAAACGTATGATTATGAAACCTTTGCAATAAATATCATAAGTATGATGTGTGATTATGAAGCATTTACACTAAATATCAAATATGATGCATGATTACGAAGTATTTACTATATTAAGATGGTGTATGATTATGAAGTATTTACAATATAAATATGGTCTATGATTAAGAAGTATTTACTGTAAATATAAGTATGATGTAGGATTATAAAGTATTTATTGTAAACATAAGTATGGTATATGATTATGAATATTTACTGTAAATATCATAAATATGGTGTATGATTATGAGGTATTTCAAATAAATATCATAAATATTACGTATGACGATGAAGCATTTACAATAAATACCCTAAATATCATGCATGATTATGAGATATTAACGAATTCTGTTCGATTCATTTTTGTATGAGTTTTATATACAAAACTGTACGTAAAATTGAATACTTAATATAAACGATATTTTAACAGTATGTTAACATTAAATTGATTGAATTAAGATTCGCTTTAAAAATGTCGAAATTATATTCCTGGCTAATAGAATTACATTAATACTTATCTAATGTAGATTAAAAATGGAACTCTTGCATTGAAGGAATAATAGAATTACTATTCAGTAATCAATTATGACCATATTGATAGTTTTCATAACATCATTTTATTGAATGAAAAAAAAAATATCACAACGCCTTAAAAAGATTTTGAATTTTATCAGCCTTATTACGGCAATGCTACGTGATCGTTCGGCATTCCAAGCATCGAAAATTATCGAGGATATACCCTAAAATATCTTGTGCTATTAGGAAACTCCTATTCATTTATTGAAGATTTGGTAATCGAAACTGAATTCAAATGCATAAAGGGTAACTGTGAGCTGGTGCTGAGGTCTCAGCTCTTGAGCAGTAGGGTTTCAGGTTCGAGATCCATTTCCACTCAAAAACCGCTGTGAAGGTATGTCCGTTTCACGTTAAATCAATCAGGGCCACATGTCCTCCCACTGGTATATCGTGGAGAGAGAGATGAAGCACAGGCGTCGTCCTCGTCATCTGATCGCGGTTCAAAATTAAGAACTTTGTCCCAAAATAGTCCTAGTGTTGCTTCACAACAGAAAGTAGTGTAACCCAAATAGAAATGCATAAATCTCATTTAACGCATATTACCAAACAATCTTGCGATGGCATCTTTTCGATATTGCCGAGCATTAAGAATATCCAGTAATATCGAAAAGATACCGTAACATATTTTGTGCTAATAACTGTTAGTTGAAATACCATAGTCAAATCAAAAAAAAATTCTAAAAATTATAAGAGAATGTGATTTTTTAAAGAATCCATCAATACATATAATGTATATATTCTGCATGCTCTTGGATCGCTTTCCCTCAGGATCCTGAAATTAGCTTATACTTTTAGTCTTAGCCTATAATTCGTCATTATAAAAATAATAGAATCCTGTAACAGATGTTTTCAAAGTGGTTACAGTAATATTGACGTGTCATAATTATATAAAAATCCGTAAGCCACCAGGATGGGAAGGAAAAAATAATTAGTTACTTAATTTTATATTTAGAAATAAAAACCAAATTAAATAAAAATATTTAAAAAGAAAAAAGGATTTTTGTTGTCAAATTTGAAAAATAGAAGCAAGTAATTTACTACATATGACAATAAGTACGATAGCTATAAGCTTAGCTAAGAAAGATAAGACGAATATTATGTGTAGCCCAATTTTTTTTTTTTCATATTTTACTACTTTTTAAACATAATAATTTGATATTTTTGGGGGATGATTAATGTTACAAAAAAGTAAAAAAAGGAATATAATAGGGAATGTAATTTAACTTGAAAATATAGTTTTTTATTAATTTCATGTGAAGTTTACACTCGCCCAGCTATAAGACGGCATGTAGGCAGCGCATTGATTGGTTAATGTTTGCTACAATTTTAAGATTGTCAAAATTTTCACAAAAGAATGATTCAGACATTCCATGCTTAGCTATAAATTGTAATTTCGGCATCCCTGATTTTTTTTCATCCCTTATCGCATTAAAACGATGGATAATTAGTCAAAAAAATGGTAAAATAGAGAGAAATATCAACATACCTAAATTTGGAAAACTATAGAAAGAAAATGTGAAATAAAAAAACCCATCGCATCAGAAAGGAGAAAGGGCAAAAAATGTC
Organism: Argiope trifasciata; assembly: GCA_026543055.1. Classification (NCBI taxonomy): domain Eukaryota; kingdom Metazoa; phylum Arthropoda; class Arachnida; order Araneae; family Araneidae; genus Argiope; species Argiope trifasciata. Next base: position 204,305 of record JAPMOQ010043084.1, read on the forward strand.
GGAATTAATCTATGATAAGCGATCCATTTTTTCACGCTAAAAAATCGCCAAATTCTACAAAAGCATGCACAGGAAGAAAAAATATGATGTAGAGGCTTGTAGTACTTCCGTCAGGACAATTACTGGTTATCGACGGAACAGCATTTTTCAGCCTTTCCACGCATGCGCTGCTTACTTGCCGTCTTATAATTGGCAGAGTGTAAATCTATAACCAGTTTATTCTTAGTCAATAAAATGTTACGATTGGTGATAGCTAGGCCCGAACTCATGATCTTATGGTTCATAGCCAGATAACATGATCACAAGACTAAAAGTGATCATTCAATCTTGAGGATGTTATCTGGCTTATAAAACTTCCACTACAATACTTCCATTCCAGTGAGAGGTGAGACGAACGATATTTTGTTGCTGTTTAGTGGTGATCTTATTGGCTGTTGAGTTTTTAATGCTTCTGACCCATTTTTTTGTTTGGTTGTTTATTTATCAACTTCAATTTTATTTATTTTATTGGCTGATTGGTTATCGCCATTTTTTTATTTGCTGATTATTTATCAGCCTTTTTTTATTGACTGATTGTTTATCAGCTTATTTTTTATTTTCGGTTAGAGGGTGCCACAACAATTATACGAAGGATCGGTTTCTTTTTTGTTGTTGCAATTGGGTCATTGCCTTAAGCCACCAATGTAGCGATTTCTAGGATCGAACTTACGATCTTCGAGTTCGTAGCCAGGTAACATGACCACAAGACTGAAAGTGATCACGTCCGTGTCACCAATGCTACGATTGGTGATAGCTAGGATCGAACTCACTGGCTTCAGGTTCGAAGCCAGATAACATGACCACAAGATTAAAAGTTATCGCTTAATTGTGAGAATGTTATCTGGCTTATAAATCTTCCACTATAAGAGTATCGTGTGCGAATGATTTTCATTTAAACAGTTATTGCCGAAAAAATCTCTCATTTTATTTGTATTTGATTAGGAATCATTTTGCATTATTTAAGGAAAAAAGATACAAGGGATATTTTTGTTTATAGTCTAAAAATAATAATCCTAATTTTCCTTGGAGATTATTTCAAACAATGATCATATTTTTCAAAACCTGATGAAAACAACTCACATTTCTAAATATTCTCAGGATTTCATCAATTGGACAAGAATGCGTAACATTTGAAGCTAGATTGGATAACGGCACTCCTGTTATATCCATAATTCAGATGAATCTTTGGTAAGTAATCAATTTTTTAGTGAAATAAGTATAAAAGGAAGGTTTATTTATTTTCTTTTTAATCAAAATGTTTGAGAGCATTATATCAAATTACTACAAAACAAATCAAATCTTTTTCTAATGCTATTTGCTCTGTTGATTTGAAGATTCTGACTTTATGCATATATGATTTTTAAAAAAATGCTTTATTTACTTTAAATTAATTATTACTAAAATATTTACTTAGCTGAGACTGTATAGTAACTTAACATGTGTTTGAATTACATAAATTTTATCAAAGCATTTTCAATTATTCTCAAACATTTTATCTAAATTTTAAGTCGTTATTGCTTTGTTATTCTGTTTTCTAACATTTTTTGTTCCCTTGCAAATTTTATACTATTTAAACATAAAAAAAAGTTGAACATATTTGTTTTAAACATTTCATGTATGACAATGTAAGTTTATTTATTTCAAATTTTTCAACTTAAGCTAAATATTGTTAACAATGTTTCAGATTTTCTAATAAATAATTTCTTAATATCTAGAAATTATAATTATAGCATCTATAAACAAAAACTAATCTAAACTAGAATATTATAGATTTGTTTATTTTAACGATTATTGATTCTTCTCCTTACTAATGCATTTATCTTTATTACAAATTCCTACTCGTTTCCAAACTCTTTGTATACATTTTCCAAGAATGTAGTGTTAAATTGCTTTCTATTTTAAAAGAATTTATTATCAATGCTATCGCATAAATATATGCACATTATTGAAATTTCATCGTTTAGAGCGATGTATGTCTCAAAACCTTTAATATTCATTGCATTTAATTCCAAATCAAACAGTTTTAAAGTGCAATTGTTGCCTTAGGATGAATTGAATATTGATTATATTTAAATCTATTAAATATAATTTCATGGCAGAAATTATCTCAAACTTCCATGTATTAAATCTTTCGCTACGGCATGTCATCTGTGTATCTCACAGTCTAACTCCTGTGTATTTCTGGAAATCGAACTCATGTGAAGGTAATGGATATATACACTTTAAACTGGAACAATGTTTAAACGCCACTAGATGGTTCTTTGTGTCCGTTACTTTTGAAATAAATGTAATTTTAGTATCCTTACCATCAGTTTACTCATATTCAGTCTTTGGTATTTTATTCATCAACTGTTGGGGAGGGGAGTAAAAGTAATGTAAATAAACAGGGCTCGGTTATGTAATTTTGCATTTGATAAAATTATTTGCGTTTCAGATCTCCCTCTGAATTATTTTCTTTTTTTCTGTTATTACTGTGTAATCACAACTGTTCTTGCGGGGTATTACTATTAGTTCTGTTGTATTTTTCGTATTTTCAAATAAATCTCGCGTATTTTTTATTACGGAAAAACTAGGTTTCGGTTTATGATGGTAAAAATTTTTTTTATGAAGAATGTATATATATTATGAATGAACTAATAATCTAAAAGTGTAGTAGAAAATCTGATGAAGTTAGGACTAACATATTAAACAGAATCTTTCTCTGTCAGTTTTCATGATTGAAAAGAATATCAAGAGTAAATCTATATCTATACTTATAATAAAGCTCAATGTGTGTGTGTGTGTGTGCGCGTGTGTGTGTGTGTTGGCACTCTACAGGTCAGACCGTTGGTTGGACCTACAGCTACCAAATTTGGTACATGTATACCTTGGATGTCGGGAATGTGCACCTCGGAGCCCTTTTTTCGAATTTTTAATTAGAATTTGAATTAATTAAAACTTAAGTGAAATTTCGACGTTTTTTCCGCTATAACTTCCGAAACTATTACTGCACAAACATGATTTTTATATCAAATGAAAGATAAAGAAAATAGCTTTCTAACGGTATCAGTGTTTTTAGTTTATAACGTAAGCTTCTATTTTTAACGAATTTTTAAAGAAATATTTTAATCATGTTTTTAGCACGTGACTGGATAAAATAAAAGAATGCCGGAAGATCGAATAAAAGAAAACTATCATCGCAAATAAATCAAAAGAAATGCAACTTTTAGCACGTGACTGGATAAAATAAAATAAATATAAAATGTGATATTTTCTTTAAAGAATGCAAAGCAAAGGATTCTATGATCGTTTGCAATATTTCAATCATTAATTGAATAAATTATCTTTATTTATACAGGATATGCATTCAAATTCCTTTCCAATGGCCAATTTGTAAAATATTATTAATAGGCAAACAGATTGTTTAATACTATTAATTTGATCTAAATGAAGTAAATAATTACACTTTATATAGTTTGAGTCAAACAATCCATTTATGAATAATAAGTATTAGATTTCTTCATACTTTGCTCTGTGACCCATATTTAACAAAATATTTTTATTAATATTTTAAATAAAAGTTGCTACATCAATCAGTCTTCTAAATCAATCATTAAAAATGACTGATTTATAAAATTAAAGAATATTATTAGGAAAACGCGTTCTTTTAGAACTTTCAGTCCATCATTTTAAAGAAAATATTCATTTCAGGCCAATCAATGTCAGAAGTTACTTCAAAGCTAATGACTATGTGATTTAATTGAAAATTTTAGAACCCATTAATCATGGCGAACCAGCTGGTAGCCAAAGGCGGCTAGTATTTAATAAAACAGTGAAAATGGTAGTTTCAGCTAAACAATGTAAACAGTTTTTAGAAATCACGCAAAAAATTAATTGCAAAAACTAAGAAAACACTTGTACTATTTTATTCGCTAAGTCAATGAGTTAAAGACTAGAGATAAAGGAAAAAATGAAGCAGAATGATCTTAAACATTAATACATTATTAGAAATCTTCAATATAGGTATGCAGGTTACTTTCTTCTTTCTTGGTGATCCTTTCAGGAGAAACTGATTCGCATTCGTGTCTCCTTTGGGAGAAAAACCACAAGAGCATCCATTAGCAAATCCAGTAGAAGGAAGCATTCTACAACAAAAAGAGCACCCATGTATCTATCTGTTTTGAAAAATACTGATTCAGAACATACTTCCTGCTTTCATGTTACTTCCTTCTTAATCTCTTCTTTCATATCATGATTTACAATCAGTCATGATTTAAATTAATGGTTCATGGGCAAGCTCAAATATTTTCTCTACATTTTTTACATTCTATTCATTTATTTTCTTCGAATGCATGACACACAAAATGGCTATCACTTCAAAATTGCTACCAAAATCCATATTATGTTTGCAGTGTCTTGGAATGGAAACAATCCTCTTATTATTTTCTGAGTTTCTTTTTATACATTTTTTAAGATAAATTACGGGATGAATTTGCAATTTGCATTCTTCTAATTCCCCATTGAGTTCTTTATGGGAAATGAATCATTTCATCTTGCAGCTCAGATTCATTCAAAAAGAATCCTTAAAAATATGTAATAGGATTAATATTAGTTTTTACTTTATCTCTTTTTCTATAAATAAATTGCAACTAAATGTTCTCTCGTATTAAATTCAGAGTTTTTATTGAATCTTTTAATATGAACTGTCCTCGGATCAACCGGTTCTCCAGCATTAATGCTCTCTAAAATTTTATATTAATTTGTTTTAGTAACTTGAGTTTTTAATAGCTTCTTCAGCCAAATATTTTAAGTTTCAAATGATTAGTTCATTGTACTTTCACGCTGCTCATTTTACTGCGTAATTCTCTAGAATTTTCTGGCAACACCCATAAAATGTCAACTTCAATTTAAAATGGAAATGATTAAAGGGCAATTATTATGAATCCTTTTTTTACTGAACAGAGGGCTTTTTTTAATACTAGGACTGAAAGCGGAGTCGTTTGACATTAAAAATTTATATATTGGGTTGTTCGGAAAGTCATTTCGTTTTTTTTTTGTAAAAATGAAAAGAAATTTTCGTTTAATGAACAAATTATTTATTAAATTATAAAATTACCATTCTGGTCTAATACCTTTTGCCATATTTTTGGTAGTAACATGATTACACGCTCATAAAAGTTTTGGTCTTTGCTGTAAAAAAAACTGATCGAGGTGGTTTTTGGCCTCCTCATTTGAAGGAAAAATTTTGCAAATCAGTTCTGGTACTGATGTACTGTTAACACATCTTCTTCACACATATTGGCTAATTTATTTCTGGCTTGACAGCATTTTTACCTTTTATATAGCAAAAAAGAAGAAAATGACGAAAATGCTGTTTATTGCTCTCCATATTTAAAAGGGCACCATCCAAAAACTACTGCGAAGAATCAGCTGCACTTTTTTACACTCAAGCCTTGCTATATCAGCTCTTAAAACATAAAATGATTTTGCGGTTTAAGTATGAAATTGGGTGCGAAAAATACAATTAAATCCTCTGTCGGGAAAAAACGAAATTACTTTCCGAACAACCTAATACATTACAGAATACTTTAGGTAATATTAAAATGAATAATTCAACAAACTTTTTTCAGGCTCATCATACAACTCAGTTTTTAGGTTTTTCTGTTAAAACTATTTAAGTAATATTATATTTTGTTTCGGAGTATGTATACGCAAAAAAAATAAGTAAGTTTATAAAGTCCTTTAATTCTAAGGAATCATATTCTGCGAAATATTCTTTGACACTCCAACTTTTTAATAAATAAGTGAAACAGAAGAGAAAAATTTCTTTCTTCTGCCATCAAATCTGACCGATTATGAAGTTTTTAATATTACAATTTTTGAGTAATCATCATTTTCTTAATCTTAAAAATATCCGTTTCGAGGACCGTTGATCGTTGATTGCTGTATCTTCTTTGAGATTATAGATTTTATTGGTCTAAACCTGCTTTATATTTACAGAAAAATCATACTCAAAATTTCAGTCAATTTTAGTTATTGATTTAGTCTATTGAAGTACAATTCTTTTTATTTAAAAATTAATATGCTAAGAATATTTTCTTAAATATGATTCACAGGGCAAATGATATAAGTAAAAATTTAAAATTCATAATTCATCAGAGCCTTTATCAAGTTAGGTTACATAAATTTTATCATTTACTTTATTTAGACCATTTTATTAACAGATGTATGGCTATAATTAAATACTTACAAATTAGCCGTAGGGATGTGATTAGAAAACGTGTATCTATATATATATATATATATATAGATAGATAGATAGATAGATAGATAGATAGATAAATAGATAGATATGTTAAGTAATGGTTTGTGTGCCTTAAATAAAGCTGATTCATTGAATTAATAATACGGATATTAAATAATATCGTAGAATACCTTTCTTGCATTTTCATTTGTAGAATATATATTTCCTATTAAATTCGTTTATTTTAAAAGTGCTGAAAAATGAGACCCCTTTTGAATAAAGTAATCATTCGTTTGAAAACTGATTAAAATGACATACGGAAAACTGAAAATTATACAAGAATTTAATTTCAGTTGCTTTCAGATTTTTAATCTGGAATGCAATAAAAATTGGAGTATAAATCAACCTGAATGAATTCAAACTATTTATTTTGTATATTATATATTAGTATTTTGTATATATATAGTTGAGAAAGATAAAAAATATCCAAAGAAATATTCATACATACATGCATTCCTAAATTACTATCATTCTACAAACAAATGCTGGCCTCTATTTCAAAGGAATGTTACTTCTTTCACACTTTTTATAAAGAAAATAAGTGTTTTGGTCGAAGGTACTTTACTTTACTTTCTCGAAACAATTGAATTAACCGAAAGAAAGTTAGGATTCTTCTATAACATTCAAGCTGTTATGAAAATATTGCTAAGTCAATGAAATTTATTCTCACAAATTGTATTTTTTACCTAGTTATTTCTTTCCTGATAATTTATTTAGCGTCTTATTATTCTGACAAAATATTTTTATTACAGATCAAGAAATGAGACCATATTTCTAAAGAAAACCACATGGAATTTGTTTCAACTTTTTCTGCAAAATTTTGATGGAATTCATATCTACCGCTTGACATAAAAGAAAAAAAAACATTTTCTAGGTTAAAAAAATAATGTTTCTTTAAAATAACAGAAAATATATAGCACTTCGTAATTATTTTTTACTTTATCTAACAATCGAAAATATTAACAAATAAAAAAAAAGAAAATGAAAATGAAACAGATAATTGAATATACACATTCATTAATGTTTGAAAGGATTAATTTTATATGGTTAATATTGTTAGAGCTTTTAATATTATTTGAATTTCTCTGCACCTTCCCTAATTAACTAATTTGCCTGGAATATTGATTGTGTTTTATTTGAATGGACATAATTTCATATTAATGATTACTTCAGAAAATTGCATTCAAACCTTTAATGTTCCTGCAGATTACGTCTTACATATGTCTTTTTTCTCAAGCACATAAGTCTTTCTAATGCATACCTGTTCTGAAATAATATAGCCTTATTGAAATTATAAATGTTTATTTATCTCTCTCCTAGCTTTCGTGACATTGTCAAGTAGATAAAACTCAAGAATACACAAGAAGTGGAGCTAAACCAATTTATTAATTCAATTCTAAACTCGGAGATTGAGAGATCTTCGGCTTTTATACCAGCAGGGAAAATTCCAAAATACTTTTCTGGGGACAGTAAGAAAAGTCCGGAGCATTTATCTGATAAATTAAAGAAAGGACCAGAATCTGCTGGAACATGAAATAAAGGACAAATGTCAAGGAAAAATATGTACACAAATTTTGAATCTACCGGGATTAGAACTCACCATCGCTTGATTACGAAACCAGAGTTATAACTATTCCGCTATGGAGATTCGTTTTTTTTTTCTTCTCTTCAATGTGGCAATATAACAAATTCACTATCTCATTAGTGTTGTAAAATATATTAAACATAGGATATAAACTTATTTTTCTATCTAAAATTAATAGAATTGTTCTTTTCTCATTTTTTCATATATATTCACTATATGGCCTTTCTGGAACTCCATCAATGTATTGGGGATCTTTATGGCGGATCATGATTTTGAAAAAAAAATCTATAATTACTCTTTTAGAAACATCTATCAAATTTTATCTTCCTGATAACCAGCATTTTAACATTCATTAAAATAGAATGTTATTAGATAGTTATTCTTAGATTATTTCATCCTAAACTTGACATATGTACACACTTGTAGTGATGAAATTATTTACCAAACTTCTATTATCTAGTTAAAGAATACGTACACTCTTGAAACTTCAAAAATCGTTCAAAACATCAAATAGTTTGTTACTTCATCAAAATGTTCTCTGATCCTTTAGTTTCAAAAGATACCAAAATTTTGTCTGTATTCGGAATATTTCTCGAGTTATAAAGAATTTTCTTGAGGTACTTTCACTAAAAACTTCAGTTTTGGTTTTTTTAAACTTATTTTATGAAGAATGATATTTTCTCACTTTGTTGCTTCATTCAAACATTCATAACTTAACAAGAAATTAAACGAATGCAATTATTTATATATCAGAATAATCAGTATAAAATAGTGAATGTTTTGTACTTCCATGGAAGCTATATTTAGATAAATAAATTTTAATAGCTATGTAAAAGTTAAAATTATAGAAAAATCTCGGTTTTTTCTATTCATCGTTGATGAAAAAATTGCTGAAAAACCATACCTTTTATTTTGATTAGGGCAGACAGCTTGAAGACTAATATTAGTCATAATTTCCAACCAGAATTGTGTGTCTACACAAATTAAAATTTAAGGTATCACATTTTTAAAAAAATGCTAATTAGCTTAATAAATATGAATTAATTAATAGTGTAATATGGTTTATTTCTCACTGAAATCAGTTTAAAAATATATTAATGACCTATTTTTAAAAAATTGTATTTTTAAATTTAAATTTTTTAAAAGAATTCTTGTAGTGTGTTAGTACACTTTAATTTAATGTTTGTTATCTTGCACTTATTCACAAGGAACAAATTCAAGTAAGCAAATGACTTTAGTCTAAAATTCCACTGAAATTTACAAATTTCATCAAATTATCAGATAGATTAATAAACTAAATGGTTATTTTTGACTCATGGAGATGTGGAGTGGAATTTATTAATTTGTGCCTTCAATGTTGCCATATTTTACCTTAGTAAACTTAGTGAAGAAAAAAATGGGAAATTCTATAGTGATTTATTTTAACTCTATAGTAATGGTTGAAGTGTTTAAATTATTATCGTCATGCTTGATTATATTTTTAATAAAATTTAATGCGCAAGTTTCTGAAACATTTTCAAAATAATATTTTGCGTTTTTTTTTAGTGGAAATTTAAAAAAAAATCGTTCCAAGTATTTATATCCTTTAGTAAGCAGATATCTTTTTACGATTATTGATGATTTTTAGATTCGAAAGTTCAGTAGAGATCATGAATTCTTCTCTAAGAGATACTGGGAATTGAAGCACATGTAGCCCAAAGACATGTTTGAATATTAAGTCCCCTCTGATCTACTGTACTTATAAAACTAATCGATAACTAAATATAGTTAATTACACATAAGTTGCAAATAGCGTGACAAATGATTCTTTCAAACTATTCATAGAATCATTTAAACTTCTTTATTTCTACTTTTTCTGATTGCTTTCTCATATTTTTATCAGTTTCATGCATAGTAATCTAATTTTGTAACTAGTTTCGAATCTATCTTGCACTTTGATGTTTCACTTCATGAAATTTATGATTTTTTTAATAACAGCTTTTTAAAGGCAATTTTATAGAAGATATCATTTTATTAATCAACAAATTTTGTAATGCGATGAAGAAAATAAATTGCTCATTTCTTGAAATTTTTGTTTCGAATTTTTAAACAGCTGTCGTGAACAGATGGTGTCCTATGAATCAGAAATCAATGGTACAAAGAAATGGTCACTACGTACTTAGTGGCTAAACAAACATGACAATAAAATACGAACCGCCAGTTTTATAAGGCGCACTGAGGTTTAAAAAAATTAGTCCGTTTATGGCCTTCAAAGTGAAATATCAGGAAGTAGATGATGTCCTGATCATTTCAGTTTTCTAAATCACTGATACTTTTTCAAGCTCTTGCTGAAAAAATATCGGTACTTTTGTCACTATCAACAAACATCTTGGTTTATATTTTATCTTAATGGACTTCTGGATTTGATAGTGGAATGTCGAATGGGAGTAGATTTAATGTTTTTTATCATAAAAAATGAGCATGTTTTTCATTTTGGACTTTAAACTGGATTTTACTTTTCAAATGCTTAATTTGATTTCCAAAATCAGCACATTAATATAAGTATGGACGAACTAAAATATATACAAAAATACATTAATGATAAGCCTTTAAAGAAGAAAAAGTATTTGATCGGTTATATTTTACATTTTGATATCACATGCACAGTTTCAAACAATTGTTTGAACTTTCTCAAGTGGTCACTGCTGTATAAACTTCATTCCAGTGAGTGGAAACATACCAAACGCCTTCGATAATACTTAGCAGTTCGCATGCTTTTGACACAGCAGCAGATATTCACATAACGAATTCGACGATGTAACAAGCACAAATTATAATATAGAAAATTTTATTAAGTAATAAGCACAAGTATCCAGTTTAGCACATTCGCAGATTCTTCCGAAAATATTCTGTCATTTCGTGGACAATTATTGCTTCGATGGGAGTACAACGAGACCACATGTACACAGTCTTAGTATCTTAATTAGTATTAGTTAATTGATACATGTTTTTACCACGTGGATGAAATTTAAATTAGCCAGCTTTAAAGTTCAACTATAGTGTTGGTGAATAGTCATTGCTTGCTCACTCGTTTGACGTTTCTGACCTTATTTTATTTAATAATTTTGGCATGTTTGTATGCAATAAATAACAGTAAGATTTTAATTTTTTTTTTCAAATTTGTAATTTTTGTAAAAAATTTTTAAGTTATATAAAGCAATTTATGAGAATTTTTAAAAAAATCATTCAACCGAAATTTTTTGCCTTGTATTTGTGCATTTAAAAAATATGGGCATAAAATAGCAATATTTTTCATTTGAATGAAAAAAAGAAACCATTAATTTCTAGAATATAATTCAATAATTCAAATAATATGCTTTCTTTACTTAATAAATAATGTTCGAATATAAATTACAAGAGTTGAGTTTTTCTATTTTTTCATAATTCAGAATATGATTATTTTGAGCTAAATTCCTTAAATAATTATTTTTAATTGAATAAATATATATATTTAATTTGCTTAGAACATTTTAACTTGATAAATAAAAAATAACGATATATAATCAGAAAAACTTATGCTTAAATTCTAATATCAATGACATAAAAACGGAAAATAATCTTTGTCAATTATAAACGTGTTAAATTGCAATTTATATAATATCATGCTACTTCAATCCTTCTAAAACTCGTCTTAAAGTACTAAGTTTAATATAAGAACGAAATTTCTGGAATATCTTTTTAATTCAAAATTACTTATCTCAAGTAAAGAAATAAAAACATTAATTGGAATATTTTTAAATTTCTAGAAATGTTATTAAAATTTCATACTTTTATAGCAGGCATAAAATTGCATTTTTCATTTTTAAAACTCCGATATTTAAGAATTTAAATATTTTCCTATAATTTATAATGTATTCCAAAAAGTTTTATTTGAATTAAATTATAAATTTTTATGGTCTAGAAAGTTTTTATTTTACAATAAAGTAAACACTATTAAGATGCCATTCCTTAAAACAACAGGAAAAGTAAACACCATAATAAATTTAATATACTACGCGATTTCATATTTTAAATGTACCACTTAAGTATATTTATTTTTCATCTTTGTATTTTCTTGGAATGGGGGGCAAGCTGAAGAATAAACGTTATTTACTGTATGAGAAACTGTAATAAAATTTTAAGAAAGTTAACCATTACATTAACTTATAATGACTAAATATCGCATGCTTCGAAAAGTTTATTGCTGATATAAATTTCATCTTTTATTTTTGAGTAGAGAATAGATTGAAAATGAAAAAGTGATGTAAATTATATATATTGTTAAATCAAACTTTGTCTTTAATCCGCCTATACATTGCTGTTTAAAATCAAAAGATATTCCACTTATAATCTTAACCTTTTAAAAGTGTAATGCATTTTTTAATGAAATTGGGTTACCAAACTGTTTAATGTAATAAGGGGAGAAGAAAAAGAGCTAATTAAAGAATTATTAGAGCCAAAAAACATAAACCAGAAATTACCAGTTGGAACAAAAAAAAAGATTTATGATGGCATGCAACTCTCTCTTAATTGTATATCTTACACAATGTGATTTCATGCTTGAAATAAGACAATTAATGAATATGTGTAAGTTGCTTCCTTTTTACTAGCAAGCTGTATTTATGTTTCGAATCGTTTGATGATCAGTTTCTGCCACCTTCAGGAGGAAGAAACTGATCACCTTACTTTCTTTGAACGAAGTGAGTTTTAAGCATATATTGCATTAGTTTTAAATCTGGAGATCTCAATGATCAACGTGCATTTTTAATATCCTAAATTTCGAGAAATTATTCGACTGTATTAACCAGAATTGTCATTCTTAAAAAAGTCATCAATATAAACTGCTTCCCTAAAACAATGAAAAGTAAAAAACGGATTCAGACTCGTATCCCTCTATCTGACAATAGTTATAAATATTAAAGAAAACCTATAAATCAGAAAAGAGTAGAAAACCTTGATATGAAATTATGGAAATTGAAGTAAAATTCGACATGGAATTGTTCGATTCATTAATGAATCTAGAATCCTCGTAATTAATGGTTTCGAAGTATGTTCATCTAGAAAGAATCTCAGACACGCTACATGTCCGGCTTGATGTAGAAGCTCGATAGTTTAGATAATGTTCATGTTGGACGACCAAGCACATCTTTGGCATTTGGTTTGTGATTGTCGGTAGACAGAAGTTGTATCTGATTTCATTTTAATCGATGATTTCAATAATCCAATTAGGACTATTCCGATGTATGAATTCTTGGAAAGGGAAAATACTCGATGAAGGGATTCGTCTAGCGAATTACTGTTCTGAAAAATATTTTCAGAAAGCTTTCATGAAGATGTCGACTTTCCTCCTACCTACCAGAACATTCTAAGACCTGAAAACTTAATTCAAGTGAGTAACTAAAGTGAAGTTACTGAAACCACTATTGTTATATAATTTATAAACTATAATTGTATAATTACATTTTAATTTATTTTTAATTTCTCTTGGAACAATCTCTTTTGCTTTGTCCAGCACTGAGTATTCGCCCACATTGTTATGTATATGAACAAAAACTATAACTAAGTAGTTCTTTCAGACAATTTCATGCCTTTTTTCAGATAATAGGCATATCTAACTGAATCAAAGTATATTCGGAGTTATAAATTCAAATACAGAATTTCAAAATCTTATATGTAGTACTAAATCCCATAAATAACCCATATATGTATTCCATAAAGTGGTATACTGTTTATAGTAAACTCTAAGTTATCAAAAATAACGAAAGCTACCAAGTATAGTAATAATATTTTTATTTTAAGAAATGACAAATATCACATGTTGTCGTGATGCAATGGTAATAATAGTGTTGGGAAGCAGTATTACCGATTCCTGACAATATGTTTTTTGCTCGTAAGAATTATACAGGCTGTTTGATAGTTTCTTTCCAGATAGTGAATTCAACAATTCGCTTTTTTTTACCAATATTCACAATTCTCTAAGAGATTCAAGACAAAAAGATTAAATTTGCGATGTTGGAGTGGGAATCTCCCATATTATGTCGCATTTAATTGTTAATAAATAAGAAGAAATCTAAGAAAACCTTATAAAATAAAAAATAAAAAAATGAGGAAATCTTGGCCATAGAAAATGGTTGTAGGAACTTATTATTATAGAACTGTTTTCATAAGGATAATTAATCAATCAGAATGAATTTTTGCTTCAAGTAATGATTTATTCATTACACTCAGTTTCTCTTTTAGGTTGTAAACTGTAGTGTTTAATACAGTTATTGATTTTAACAGTTCAATGTCGTCAGATATATTAAATATTAATAAATTATATATTTGAAGAAAAATACAATTTTTATACTTTCTAATTCCTTACCAAAACATATAAAACCTTAACAAATAATACGCTTATCAAGACATATAATAACATTAAAAGCATAAGAGCTTATGTACTAATTGTTTGTGATATTGAAAAATTGTTAAATTTTAAACAACACATGTTAACTTCGTCATTTTATCAATTATAGAAATAAACCACAACTGTTTTTAAATATTTAAAACAAAATCATTTTTTTTCTTTTCGCAAATCCATAATGGAAATTAATTCAATTTTGTCAATTGATATGTTATTGAAGTATATCATAATAAATTATAATGGCATTTCTTACATGTTTTAATTCTGTAACTTTTCTATAATCCAGAATAATCCTTGAAATACAACATTACATGAAGTAGTTAATATATGTCGTTTACAATTTAACAATTTTTTAATATTACAAAAAATTTGTACATAAGCTATTATACGTTTTATGTTACAACATTGAATAACAATTCTTTGATACATCTGCTCACTCATTAGAAGCAGTTCTGCAATGTTCCGAAAGCAAAAATTGTAGAAACCCAAGTAAATCTGAAATAATAAGAACAAGTGTTCTATGCAATTAAGTTCTCTGTCAATAACTACAAATGTTTATGCACTTAGTTATTCACTTTTGCAGAACAAAATGGCAAATATAATTTATTGCCAAAAATGAATTTTCATTGCTTTAATTTGTTGATAATTTATAACAATTTTACAGTCGTAAAGTACAATGTAGAAATATTAAAAAAATAAAAGAAATAATTTAATTCTTATTCTTTTGAAAACTATTGCGTTCATTTTATGGACTTGAAATGTTTTAAAAATTTTTATTTAAAATTTTTTGAAGGACTCATTTATTCACAATTCAAGCCTTTCCATATCCTTATATATTATAAAAAAAGAAAGGATAAAAATATTTAAGATATCAGAAAAAAATGAAATATCCATTCAGATCCAAATAAAAAATTCTGTTTCATTGATTTTCAGGATCTCGCCATTTTTTTCTACTTCAAAAACTGCTAATAACTGTCTTTAAATAAAATAAGTCACTTCAATCTTTTCTAATTCCTTTTATTGATCCTTTACCTTTAGGATAAATTAACTGACTCCAGAAAAGAGCGATGATAAGTCTCGACGCAGTAAATTGAATTAAAAAAAATTATCCTTATCAACAAGAAAAGGAGCAGGGACAGATGTCATGATGGCTTTATATACGTCTGAATCCATTTTAATGAAAGACTTTCTTTTGATTTGAAGATTCAGTCAGGGATTTTTTTTAAAAAGTCCGTATCAAAACAGAGATAATGAAGTTAAGAAAAGTTTTTATAATAGATTTATAAGAGAAAATATTTGTTTGATTTATAAATGGTGCGAGTTTCCTGCCATTAGAGGATGAAAGATAAACATGAATGCCGACTTAAGTTTTCTGCTTTTTACCATAACTTCATCCTAAAATTTCAGAGAATACCTTTACTCTTCATGTTTCATAGAGTCTGCTTAAAAGTAGATTAGAAAGATAATACTCTTTCTACATTGCTGCACAGAAAAGAAGTTGTCGATTATCCATAGCCGAATGGACATTACACTGGTCTTAGAATAAAGAGATCGGGATTTCAAATCTAGATAGCCACAATATGATCTACAATTTCTGCAAATATTTATTTAATTCCTTGATGTATGTTTTCCTTTATTTCGTGTTAAAGAAGATTCTGAACCGTTCTGTAGTTTACCAGATAAAAGCTCTGGACTTTTATTACTGTCTCTAGAAAGGTATTCTGAAACTTGCCCTGCTAGTATAAAAGCCACAGATCTGTCAATCATGGCATTCTGGATTCGAGTTAATAAATTGGTTTGGCTTTGCATTCTGTGTGTCATTGTGCTCCACACTAAATTAGCTACGTGACGATACGATGAAACGAAAACTGAAATTTTAAATAAAATTATTAGATCCCTTTTTTCTGATTTAAAGGGGTTGTTTTATTTAAATATAAACCACAATATAAGAAATGGAATTATTCTTTGAATGGTCTGAATTACCTGTGTTTAGCTTCATAATTTTAATGCAATCAAATTGGAACCAAGTTGAGAATTATATCTAAACAACCACTAAGTAAAATCCGGTGGTTTCGATAAAACATTAAATGAACATTGCGAGTGAACATGTGTATTTGGACCTTTGAGAGTGCTCATCTGTCGGTCAGTGTGTATTCTCTCTCCTTCTCTCTGTGTGTATGCGTGTTTTAGCATGTTATTCGACATTTTATGAACATGTATAGTATATTTTAAAAAGTACAAATATCGTTTAGATATTTACAGTTCAATTCTTAATAGCTATCCAATCCTATCTCACCTTCTCTGAACAATAAGTATCAAGTCTTAAAATATTTCATAATTTTTTTAACTATGCATGTATATATATTCATTCTAAAAAAGTTCATTAATTTTTACAATAATAAGTGGCAACATATATTAAAGTAGTATTATACGAAATATTATAAAATCAATGGTCTTCCTGAAACACCCTTTCATACTTTCCAATAAAGATTTTAATCATCTTTATCAGCATAAAATTTTGAATCTAGGTCGAAAATATCTTGCACAGCGATATAAACTTTTGGCTATAAAGGGAAGCATTTTTACTGAATTTATCGCGCAAATATGTATTTTGAAAGCCGTTTCTTCGCAAGATTGTAGAACTACAGCTTTTGCCATATGATCACATTTAGTCATTATATTTATGAATTAATTTGTTTATATATATGCTAAAATACAGACTGACAGACAGTCAACCTTATAGCAAATTTCGTTCAAATTCCGTTGGAATCTAGATTTTAATTACTATTATTATTAAATTATATTATACTTTACTATTATACCATTATTAAATTAACATTTCGTTCAATTTTTTTTTAAATCCTACATATTTGGTCTAAAATTCTCGTGGTATATTTTACGTGTCAAGGTTAGAGTTATGTTCTCAGATAGACATAATGCCGAAAAATATTATTGGGATTTTGGAGAGTCTGAAAACCAAAGGATTGTTAAAATCTTGAATTCTAGTTTTTAAAGGTCATAATAGATACTAAGCATTTCGTATGCAAGTTTACTTTACAGAAAGTCATTGTTAAATTATCAAAATGCATTTTGCTGGAATAATAAAACTAGTTTAAAAATAAAATTCGCAAGTAACAAAATTTTATTTTTTCCAAGTTTGTTTATGAGGAAATTATTCACTAAATTTGCTAAAATGATATTTTTTGTCCAGGATAAACTAGTTATAACTATTTACCTGCTGAAGGAAATTGATAATTATATTAAACAATAAATAACATCATTATTTATTTACATGAATTATTATACAGCCGATAATCTTAGCTAGGCCTCTTTGGAAATAGAGCTTATATTATTTATATTCTAAAATCATTCATATAAATCATATATTGTTTTATCATATAAATTTCCAAAAAATTTCGAAGAAAACATGATGTGGTTGCTTTAAAATTAATGATCTGCTCAAATTCTTTTTTTGTTCATGTTGAAGAGTTTATTCCGGAACGTTTATTATCGTAATTAATAATGCTATTTCCTGAAGCCTATAATATATTTGATTTTAATAAACCGTTCCAATCTTCCAAATGTCGGTTTCCTTTTATTCCGTACTTACAAATAAATGTATCATGAAATGTTATTAAGGAAACAATTTTTATTTTTGTAATAAATCAGTGATTGCAAATTTTTTTCACGACTTAATGAAACCTCATGATAACTTTAGTCAAAATCCACCGAACACTAATCGCTATAAATCTGTGTGTATTAGTAGATAGTCATCGTCTGCCATCAAGTCAATTATACATTTGGATGACGTTGCTATAGCACCTGTTCAGCGTGTAAAGGACATGGGATGCTATTATAATCAAATCGTTGATATTAAACACACATAACAGGCCCAACGGAGTAATTAAGCCTAAGAGCATTGCCTGTGAACGTATAGATTGCTATGAGCATGAAAACATATTTAATGTATTGACGTTATGAACATTGTCTAGAACAATAATATCAGTAGTACACAGCCTATATAAACACATACACAATATTTTCAGTTATATACTAGTGCATCTTATCGAAATCTGCATATTAGCATATTTATTAGGTAGTGTGTTTAGTGCACTGATGTTTTAAGATAATCTTTAACTTTGATCGAATTTTTTCGCAATTGCAGAAAAGGTTAAAACATTATGATCAATTTTGCTGGTAAATTTAATAGAAGAAGTAGTTCCATACACAAGTCGTTGCTCACAAATTCGATAATATTTGACCATCAGTATAAATCAGTATGAAATGGATGTCACAAAATGAAAAAAAAAATCCGAAAATACATCGGTGTTCAAAATTAAAACAACTTTGTCTTTTGCACGTTATTTTTCCAGTATTGAAAAGTTTTTAAGGAAATTATAGAAGATTCACAAGTAAAAGTAGTACAAGTACATATGTAAAAATATGTAAATATACCCATTTATGAAGCGGGAGGCATTCTAAAATACAGGACTTGTAAATCAGCTTAAGAAAGAAAATAAAAATGTTGTCCAAAATCCAATTTATAAACTTTTGTTTATTTTATTTAGGAAAGAGGAAAAAGGAATCAAGATTACATGCATCAGGGTGTTTGAAAGAAGATAAAAAGAAGTTGATTATAATCTAGTTCTGAAAAGAAAAGAAAACTTTGGGAGGAATAAAATTAAGAATTGAAAGAAAAGAAGAAAAAGTGAAGATTGGAGGAAGCAAATGAAAATTAAAATTAGGAGTGCCCGTTATGAGACAGCCTTTCGCATATTATATCAGCTATTTCAAAAATCTCCATGGTTCTTAAAATGATATTTTTACTATAGAGAACGTTTTGGAACTATTATCTTTCAAATTGATAATTTTTTTAGTGAGCATTCAGTTGAAAGCATAAAGATCAGATCTCCACCGTTTTCTGTTTATAGATAATAATAAATTAGAGATTTTAAAATAGCGCAGGTAAAAAGAAAATATTCCATGACCACTTAAAAAACATTAATTATTTTTATTTTGCAATAAATTATAATTCTAGTTTTGTCAGTATAAATTTATTTGAATGAGGGAGTGAGGATTCAGAAGTTAAAATTATCACAATTTAAAATTCACAATTCTATATGTCTATTTACATTCAATCTAGCTGCAAATACACTGATGGAAAAAACTCCCAACACCAAGAAAAATTATTGTACAGTAATGAAATTTTAGGAATACATTTGTCTAGGTAACATATTTAATTGATTAAAGTTTCAAGATCGCAGGTACATTGGCGAGAAGAGTCATTACAAATGTGAAATGTTGATACATTAGTAACCGGTGTAACCGCCAGAATTTTGAATGCAAGCATGCAAACGTGCATGCATTGTGTCGTACAGGTGTCGGATATCAGTTTGTGGGATGGAGTTCCATGCCTGTTGCACTTGGGCGGTCAATGCAGGGACGGTTAATGCTGGTTGTGGATGACGCTGGAGTTGTCGTCCAATGTTGTCCCATACGTGCTCGATTGGAGAAAGATCTGGTGATCTAGCAGGCCCAAGCAAAATGTCGACACTCTTTAGAGCATGTTGGGTTACAACAGCGGTATGAGGACAAGCGTTATCCTGTTGGAAAGCACCCCCTTGAATGCTGTTCATGAATGGCAGCACAACAGGTTGTATCCCTAAACTGACGTACAAATTTGCAGTCAGGGTGCGTGGGATAACTACGAGAGTGCTCCTGCTGTCATACAATAATGCTCCCCAAGCCATAACTCTAGGAGTAGGCCCTGTGTGTCTAGGCCGCAGACAGGTCCCTAGCAGGTGTTTACCTGGCCTCCTTCTAACCAACAAATGGCTATCACTGCGACCAAAGCAGAACCGGCTTTCATCAGAAAACACAACAGATCTCCACTCCGTCCTCCAATGAGCTTTAGCTTGACACCACTCATGACGCAAACGGCTGTGGTTTGGAGTCAGTGGAATGCACTGTACAGGGTGTCTGGCTCAGAGCTGTCCTTGAAGTAATCGATTTGTAACAGTTCGTTGTGTCACTGTGGTTCCAACTGCAGCTCGAATTTCAGCTGCAGACGCAGTACGATTAGCCACAGCCATACGCCGAACACGACGGTCTTCCTTCTCAGTAGTACTACGTGCCCGCCCGCCACCTGGTCTTCTTGAGGCAGTACCTTCCCTTGACCACTGCCGCCAATATTTATGCACAGTGGATACATTCCTGCCAAGTCTTTAAGCAAGATCGCGGGAGGAAAACCCACCTTCTCGTAGCCCTACAACACGACCTCGTTCAAACTCCGTGAGCTGTTGATAATGGCTTCTTCGTCTTCTCAGAGTCATCCTTGTCTAACATCAACCCGCTACTTCAAATCTCAGCTGTAAATAACGATCACGAACCTTACAGCGCTTATTTAAAGCAAACCTCATTTACAAGTTCATAGTGTCGCTACTAGCGCCATACTTACGCACGTAGCTCGAAATTTGAATCGACGTCATCTCTCAGATGTATAAACACTTCTACCAAATTTCTTTTATTTAGCACAGCTCCTTCCTAGTGTTGGGATTTTTTTCCATCAGTGCGTTTATATGCGTTTTTCCATATCGGAAAAACGCATATAAAAATATTCAAAAATGAAATTTTCATCGGTTCTACGCATGATAATTAATAAAAAATTTTAATTTCTTACTAAACTGTTTATGTGAAAAACATTTTAGAATCAATATTTCAATTTGTAGATTTAGGTTCTGCAAATTGAAATGTTTCTTTCGTCTTTAAACAAAATATCAATTGATTTTCTGTTGACTTTCCTCAACAATCCGCAAAAAAATCATGATCTGCATTTCTCTTGCTAATCATGATTGTATGCTTTATTCTTACTTTTATTATTGTTTTAGTTTTATTTATTATTATATTTTTAAATTTTATTTTTCTATTCCCATTTGCATTTAAAATTATGGAGTGAAAAATAAACAAAAATAACAATATTTCAAAGAAAACCAAATACAGTCAGGAGAATGAAAATGCAATTAAAAATAATTTCAAAGGATGCTGCCGTTCTGATGTTCTTATGGATGAGCCACCAAAGGATATGATAGTTTATTTTTGGTTTTATAATATAATGAAGAAAATTGGGTATGTGATTTGAGTATTTACAATTTGATTGATTGAGCTCAAACTTCGAATAAAATTATGATGAAGATCAGAATACCATTTCTGTTTTTGAGTTTTCACATATACGAGAATAGACAAATCCATAGATGATTAATCCCCCGCTATTGTATTTGGCCGCAAATTTGTCGAATGTTTGTAACTTATCGTAAACCCACCTGCTAACTTTGAACAATTGATAATGATGTCGCATATATGTTAACAAACAGAAAAGGGTTTCAGTAGCTTCTGCGGGTAAATACTCTCATTGACGAGCTCATACGACGATGACACTAACCACACATTAGCTTGCACAGCTTCTTTTTACATGGGAACACATTAACACAGCATATAGATAGAACACAACGAAAGCAACGAAAGAATAGCCATGCTCGAACCTGGGCCACCCGTATCACTTGGAAGACCCATTACCCCTAAGTCAAGACGCTGACAACTTTGGACAATTAAAATTTAAATAAACCTACTCTGTTGATACCCGTACAAAAATGGAGAGGAGCATTTTAGGTAGTTGGATTTTATACAAAAATGATACAATTATGCAATTTTTTATGTAAAGTTTGCATAGTAAATTTTATGATGATCTAACTGAGTAATTTTTTGCAGACGATTTCGAGTTTCAAAATTGCATTTTTTTCTGCTTTTGTCAAAACCTATAGGTTAAATTATTTAATGTTTACAATAAAACTTTATACTTCGTGTTCAAAAATTTAAGAAAACCCACAAATTAAGGAATGACAAATGTGGGAAATTTGCTTCACACATTTTGTATTCTTTTTGGTATCCAATGTTTCAAAGTAGATTTTTAGAAATAGCTTCATTGTTTAGAAATCAGGCGAAATATTTTTTCCATGCAAATTAATAAGAATTTAATTAACTTCCCAAGATCAATTAGTAATTAGATCAAGACATTCTTATGAATATGAATGCTCTAATTAAATTAACAAGATCTTCGTAGATTTTCCTAAACTTTTTATGGTAATCAGGACTTGCGAAAGACATCTGCAAATGCATATTTTTCTCTTCTAGTTTAGAAAGATCTTTTTTTTTTGTCAAGCGAAATACGCCAAGAGGAAAATTAGGAGAAATATTAGTTATGTAAAAAAACATCTAATGTCTCCTTTAAGCATGAAAGACTCTGATCCATCAAGAGTAGATTATTCTGTCTGGCAAGAAGTTCCTTGGCAACTATATCTTAGAAAAAAGGGTTAGTTCTTCTTTTATTAACATATAATTTTAGTTCATGTTTAATTAAGGAAACATTTTATTTTTGTGTTTAACCCCGTATTTGCAGTAAATATTTTTTATTATATTTAAAAGTTTTTTTCTTCAACATATTTATAATCCAAGCTAAACTTTTCAAAATATGCATGAGATAATTATCAAAATAAATTTTTCAATTATCAGTCAAACACAAATATTATTTTGTTCTTTCAAATGTTTAGCAATACGTTGAAATTAATTTTGAATTTTATTGTTTAAAATCAAATATACCTGTTGATGTAAAAAAATCAGTATTTATTTCTTCTTACACGGATAATTATTTAATTATTATATAAGTAAATGATTTATAATTCATAATCTTAAGAAGATAAATTTTTGTGTATTGTTCTAAACAATAATTTTTTTCCGCATATATTTAAGAGATAATTATAAAAATACATTCTTAAGTTATCAAATCTCAAGAGGATTTTCTCAATTTTTCAATATTAAGTGGAGGTTAATTTCGAATTTTGTATTGTTCCGGATTAAATATATCTGGTAATGTAAAAATAAATTCACTGTCTATTTCTTCTTATTCTTCAAATTATTTAATAATTTGTTAAATAAACATTCGAAATTCTTACTCCAATAAGAAAACCCCGTGCTCTATTGTGAACAAAGATTCGTTTCCCAGTTAAGTAAACGAAGTAATGTTACAAATAATGCTATAACTTATTTTACTGGGCGAATTTGTCATATGCTCACAATGTGGAAATTTTAGACTAAAGTCAGGAAGAATAATTTAAAACAATTCCGCAAAGACAGATAAAGAAAAGAAAAGAAAATAAGAAGTGCGATTATTATTAATGTATTTTAAAACATGGTGTAGTTGAAATTATATTTAAGTTAAAATTTGCTATTGCAAAAAATAATTATGGAAATAATCTGCATAAACTTCGGTTTATGTTTTAATTTTTTAATCCTATAGGTAAATTGCGCGTATTTTTAATTCAAAGAAAAATTATTCTTATTATAGCGATATTGTATTAACGAAATGTTCGGGAATTTCCATTAATTAATATTAAACATCGTTAGGAAATATATAATACTTTATTTGTTTATTTGTTAAGTTTTTAATCTGAGCATTCTCATGCTTGAATGCAATCGGAGAAAGTTATTCATTTGGTAATCCTTTCATTACCGTAAAAAGGATTTTAATAATTAGAAATAGTTTTCTTCTTCTAATTTCTTCTAATGTTAAGTGAGGGGAAATATTGTTTTCTTTGTTATTACTTAATGAATTAGCAAAATACGGATTTTCAAATTAAAGATTCTTTTCATTCTAATTATGAGTAAATATTCATTATTGTTAATAATTTCGTACTTAATAAAGTTTTTCTTTCGTTAATAACCATATTTACGTTGAAAACTGTTTGCTTGTAGTGAAATAATTTATATTGATATTTATTTTTCATGCTGTCTTCTAATCTAGAATATTTAATAAATTAAAAATCATTGTATATTTCCTAAATATTTATCTAAATCTATGAATTGAATAATTATTTGAAATAAGTAAACTGATTTAAAAAGCAAACTGGAAGTGAAAACTCTAATGAATTAATAAAAGTAGAGTGTATTTCTTTTAAATATGCATTCTAGAAATCTTCAGTTGTATTTTAAATAAATTAGAAAATTAATGTTATATCTAGTTGAAAAAAATTACAGAGATTTCAGTTGAATCTACTATATTTCATTGTTTATTGAAACCAGCTATTTAAATTATTAGTTATGCCATTAAAAGAATAATTTTCATCAAATATTTTCAAAACAAAATATATATTAGAACTTATTTTAAATATATTTTATCGATATTTCTAACTATTTTGTATTTCAAATTTCTAACGTGGAATTAATTGTAGTATATTGATTTTATATTTCATACTTTTGGCGAATTATAGTGATTTTAATGTAAAAGAAATCTATCAATCATTCAATCATTAATCATCTCCATATGTTTAAAATAATTAGGAAAATTGGGGACACGTTGCCAGCTCCAATCAATCGTCTGATCAATTTTTATTACATATCAAAGCATACGGAATTTTGATAAACTATAAATGATAGCTTCCTCAATCTGTTCCCTTGAATTTCTGAAAGTAGAGAAAAAAAAACGATCGTAGAAGCCCAGGGTCAATAACCATAGAGTATTAATCTCTGCCAATTCATTATGTTCCGATTTTTGGTGTAACTTAACATTTAACACCAAATAACAACTCTGTTTCTAGACCTCATGTGACATTTTTCTGGATTGATATAGATGTAGGTAAACTCTATTAAAAAGAGTAAAAAAACTGCTTACTTCTTTGCAATAGAATGCAGTGAAATATGAATACATGTACCATTACGAAAAATGGTAAACTAGAATGAAATATCCGGAGTACAAGAAAAACAGAATGAGGGATCACGATAATGTGCAATATGAGAGAAAAAATAGAGCAGTTATAAATAATGAGGTACTAGAGAATGATTAAGAAGTTACTATAAATGTGAGACAATTGTTTGGAAATATTAATAGGATTAGTCTAATTGTATTAATTCTCCATGATTAATTAAAACTTTTATCATATGATTCTTTTTCTGATGATGAATTATTAAGGGCTCCTTTATACGAAAGGCTTTCCCTGGAAGAAGTCTTTTTGAGGCACCATCATGAAGAACAGGATGTCGCAACGTTGATGGAATCGGCGTCAGTCCCACAAGAGCAAAATTCATCCTCTAATGAATGGAAACGGCGAAGAAAAGAAGGATATGGACCATGTTCTGTGACAAATCGGGATTTTTTCATGACTCCATGGGAATTATCGCAATTTTATTGTTTTGATGAATTTATAAACAGAACGAGAAGTGTTTCGACAGACCCAAAGATTTTGATATTTCCATATAAATACTTTTTGGATATGTTACTCTTTTGTTGTTGAGGATTTATTAAGGACTCGCTTATACAAAAAGCTTTCCATGGAAGAAGTTTTTATGAGGTACCATGATGAAGGACGGGATGTCACAAAGTTGATGGAATCGCGACATTCCCACAAGAGCAAAAGTTATCCTCTAATAATGGTGAAGAAAAAAAGGAAGTGGATTCTGTTTTGTGACAAACAGGATTTTTCTATGGGTCCTAGAGAGTAATCCCAATTTCACTGTTTTATTGTATAAATAGAAACCAAGTGCTTCTACAGTCTCAAAGGTTTTGTTATTTTCTTATAAGTATTTACTGGATACCGCTGTTTAAGATGACACCAGAGTTTTAAAGTTTCCTTTTTTTGGAACTGTCGATTTTCAGATGCTCAGTAAGAATTTATATAATTAATTCTTATTTTACGTATTTGGTCATTGCTTTAGCGTAATTCCTTGCTGTACTATTGCATCATTTTAAAGATTTAGATATTCAAAATATAATGAATACAAAAAAAACTTTTTTACAATAAATTCGTATACTATAGTAATCTGGCAAGATGCTGGTATCCAGAAATTGGGATTATTCGTATGTCTTAGCGGGAACTAGAAAAAACTATGAGTGAAATCAAAGGCTTCTTGTTAAAAGATTTAGTGAGATTATTTTTTTTTTATTTATCAATCACTTAAACCATATAACTCGATATAAATACATAAAATATATAAACAAAACTCGATGTAAAGAAAAAAAAGCAATTTAAAGAAAGATTGCAAAATGATACTAAATTAATGAAAAAATCTTGTTATTATTTATTTAACGCAATTTTAATTTTTTAGAAAGATTTCTAACCTGCTTGGGAGCTTAATCTAAAATAAACTAGTAAACGTCATAAGCATTTTATGCTTTGATATTTTAAGAATTTACAATCACAACATTTTATCTTTCTGTCTGAATTTGAAATACAATATGAAATATTTCACATGCTTCCAAAATTTATCAAAGTTATATAAAAGAAAATACCTCAACAAAATTTCAGTTAAAACTCATAAAACCTCTATAAATGTTTTAACAAGAAATCTGATGCAAAAATTATTCCAGAAGGATTTGCTAATGATTTACTAGTTATATTTGGTAGAAAGCAAAGGTACGGAGAATTCGATTCCATTTCTATTTTTTCATCGACATTAACTCGAGATTTTCATGTTTCAACTTATAAGCTCTCTCTTTCAGCAACAACAGTTTTGAAAGCTCTGACGATCAAAAAGGAAGCTTTGCGATAAACGTGAGAAAAATAAAAAAATGTTGAATGAAATTCCTTACTCTAATTTGCAAGCTAATGGTCTTTAAACTGGAACCTTAACCTTCAGTTTGCAGCTCTTTGTTATAATTGGAATTTTTAATCATTTTGTACAATACGAATATTATCACAAAGCATGCAATGAAATGGGTGGTAAAAATAGTATTTGCAAGTTCAGTTTTATCAAGTTTAATTATGATTTCTCTGGAATTTTCTTGAAGTTGCAAACAGTAAATAATAAAAAAACCACTTTTGCTCCTTTATTTTTCTGTTATAGGGTTTCGTTCAATTCTTAGTCTCAGTAGGTTATGCAAATAGTTATTTTTAGCAAACTTAACAATTAAATATCTAAATCCATTTTTCGAAATTTTTCACAACTCTAGATCTATATAGATATGACGCTAATTTAATTAGTACAAAAATAATTTTTATTACTTATTATCATATGGCAGCAATTCAATGAAAAAATGGACGTATACGAAAGTTTCTAACTGTTTCAATGAATGTGGTTGAAGATGGATGTAATTCAACATTTTGCTGAAATATTTAATGAAGTCAAAAAATGCCATTAGAAATCCTGGTCAACGAAATTTAGATTCACTCAGAAAAAAATTGTAAAAGAAATCATAATTATTATCAAAATGAGAGTTTAACCGAAATTGGGTTTAATCGTGGCCTGATAGATAAGACTGCCTTTAAGAAAGATAGATTAACCTTTAAGAAAGTTTTAAAATATAACTTGATACATAATCTCCAATTATTTTTTAACGTTATTTTAAAATTCAAACTAATTCATGAAAAAACTTCATCATGTGCTTTCACCAATGTTACAATTCAGAGTGAAAATACTGTTTTCTTTGGAAAATCATTTCAAAGTCAAATTTTTCACCTTCGCCTTTGTTTCATAGGATACAAGATTTTTGAAATTTATTTTACATAGTAAGTTGTGTGACTTATTTAAATTCATGTTCCTCAGTCTTATAAAATATTGGCAACATAATATAATTACACTTTTTATTTTTAAAAGAAGAGAAATATGTTACAAAAATTGAAGTAAAATGTAGATTGAATTTATTGCTGGTAAAATCAGAGTGACATTAATTGAAACAGGATTATCTTATTGCTTTGTATCCTGACAATTAATTCTGCTTTTTTACAAGCGCTGGCTGGATTCTCTTTTATTTTTATTATATTCAATTGTTTTCCCATTTAATCTTTTTTTCCGTTTTATATCTACACTATTTCTTTCTTACAGATCAATTCTGAATCCGAAAAATGCATTAGAAAATACGACAATCAATCTGTAAGTCCAATAACTTAAAAAAAAACGTTTTGAGCTAGATGAATGAAATTTGCTGTATGTTTTCAACCAAACTTGTAGATTTCTTTAGAATTATGAACCAAATACTTTAAAGAGGATTTCGAAGGTGCCAGGTGATTTCTAATTTTTGATAGTATGTTCTAATATGTTAGTGCGATACCTGCAGAACTCTGAAATTCATATTTAACATCAAAAGAGTAGATATCTATCAAATTTGGACCAAATCCCTGAAAAGGTTTATAGAAAACTCATGACACAAAAATGCAAGGACTCAAATATATGAAATTTAATATAGGGTTTGTGTTTGCAATTGAGGTTTAAATTTTGGTTTCAATCGATCAGAAGAGAGATCCTTAAAACACTCATCGATTTTTCGTTTAGAATATATTAACCGCATCCCACGGATATATCCCCAAGACCTCCCCAAAGATGATTTGTAGATATTTGTTTTGCAAATATTGTTCTCAAAAGTGTTTCGTTA
Organism: Argiope trifasciata; assembly: GCA_026543055.1. Taxonomy (NCBI): domain Eukaryota; kingdom Metazoa; phylum Arthropoda; class Arachnida; order Araneae; family Araneidae; genus Argiope; species Argiope trifasciata. Next base: position 233,046 of record JAPMOQ010043084.1, read on the forward strand.
ATAATACACAAGATCATTCATTAAAGTATAGGAGGAAGGCTAAAGACAACCACTGCCATCGAATTCTTTTTTAACAGAATGGTTGTTTTGTATTCATGAAAGAAACATCATAAAATATTTAATGGTAAAAAATGGAAATATTTTACTCATGCATTGACTATTCGTCAATTTCTTGTTGTAAAAAATATTTGCCCTTTATCAATTATATAGATAATGGTAAGGAAATACAAGCAATTATTGCAAACAAATGCACATACTGCCCAATGTGTGATTACCACTAAAAATAGTCTCCATAGTTTGTTGCAATTCAGTCTTGTTTTAGCACAAATGCCTATTCTAATACTTTGTATGTTTAATTTGGAATAACCTTACTTATATTTTTATTCCATCTGGAACATGTTCTAAATGGTGTTTATAGCATTTATAAATAATTAATATTTGCTACATGATAGTTTCAAATCATATCACTTATTAATATCCTGATATGAATATATAAGGAAAAACATTGCATTCTTAAAAAACTGTAACTGGAGATTTTGATAAATGTCTACGTTTCAGATATCCCTGTGTGAGGGATGGGGATTGAATTAAAATTCTGCTTATAAATGAATATAATAATTTAACATTGCTTTAAGCTATAATGATAAAATTTATTACGTGATGCTTGCATTAAATTTCTGAACTTTTAAAAAAATTATAAAGAAACTAGATTCAGAGAAAGTCTGTCTCTCAAACTGAATATGAGTTAATCTGATAGTTACATAATAAACCGGACTGATGGAATTCAGTTCGATTTAATGTCTAAGTTGTATACATTTATAAAATTAGGAACTAAATCCTTCAAAAGGTTGGCTGCCTATATGTTTGCATTTTCTCAAATATATAAAAGCTATAACTCAAAACCATGGTGACTTAAATACTATATAATATTTTGTGTGTGATTTTGTGATTAGAATTGTGTTTCTGTATTAAATCTTAGACTTCAATTTGTTGAAAAATCTGAAATATATCTTCTATGCTCTGATATTTGATTAAGAACCTCGTTCTACTGATTCATTGTTAAAGACTGCACTCTAATAAGCCTTTTCTCAACTATTGTTTGTCAATGACATGTAATTAATAATTTTCAAGAATATTTACTAGCCAATAGTTTTTGCAAATGCATATATACAATGGATTTTATATTTCAAAAGACAAAGAAATAAATTACCATAACAATAAACAACGTTTCAAGGAAATCGTAAAAGTTACCACTTCAACTTTTTTTTTGCGACATCCATTATTTACTTTACTACTACAAATTGAAATATATCTGAGTTTCGTATGAAGACGATTTTTCTCCTCTTAAACGACTTATCATATTTTCTCCTCTCCTTTTCAAGTATGAATCCCTCGAATTGTTCCAAAAAGGAGTAACATTTTTTAAAGAAAATGATGAGTGATAAGACCATTTTTTAAAGATAAGGACCGATTCCTTTTCTGTGAAGGGACGAATTTTCTAGAACACATATATTATCTAGTTGGGTCGAAGATACACTAAAGGAGATTTAAGGCAGTTGAAAAAAATAGAGTGATTAATAGAACTGGCAATTCCTTGAAGTAGTAAACAATTCTTTGCTATAGTTTTGAAAGTGTTACAATTCAAGGAGATTCTGAATTATTTGCTACTTAGATTTTCGAGTGAAATATTTATATAAGAAATATTTATATAACATATCGGGAAAACAGAATATATCAATTTTAGTTTAAAAATATGAGTAATGAAATAGTATTTTATGTTAATATAATCATGCCAGATGTTTAAGAAAATTGAGGATAGGATATTTTTTCATTCAAATTACATAACTGCATTAAAGGCATTCCAAAGGAAATTTAAAGCTGCAAAATCGAGTGAATAATAATCAATAAAACATTTTTATAAAAGCGGGAAAATGATATCTAATATTTAATAATGAAATAATGTAAAAAAAGATTTTATTACTTTTTTCGAAATATCTTTATCAGTTTATTCTTCGCAATGGATTCCGGCAAATTGCTGATTTTCTGCGAATAAAAGAGTGGATGCTCAATTACTTTATTGAATTACAGTGCCTCCATTGATGATACTTTATCTTATCAGTTTAAAATAGATATTAGAGTGGCTTTTGACTCAAGCCCGTCCCCTGGAAGAAATATTTTTAAATGGATATCAAGAAATTGAAAACGTAATTCTGTTTCCGTTAGTTAATTTGATTTGATTTGTTTACAGCTCCTATTTCATTTGATTTTCTAACAATATTTCCATTTTTTTGCTAGAAATTGTTACAGAAATTACTGATTTATTATGAGAGACAACTTTATTATATGTGAGTTTTATTATCTTGGAAATTGAAGCATCGTGGTAATTATGAAATGTATTCTAATAAACAAAATAAATGTTCAATTCTTTATTATACAGGTAATTCCTTCCCTAAAAATATTTTAAGCTTTTATTAAGCCAACAATTAAAGTTGATCTATTCATATAATAAAAACCCTGTCATATTTAAGTGACATTAGATGTACAAACAATGAAAAGAAAGATTAATGTTAATTGTTAACTAGAAGATGTATTTTACAAGAGAAATGTTATCCTGTTAAATATTTCAAGTTTGATTAATTATTTTTGGCTTTCTTTCATACTCCAATCTTCAATTATCTCTTTTGCTAACCTCTGTTTTCTTGCAGTGGGCTCTTATCTATAAGTAATGCTTTCTAATACTCAAAATTAAAATAGATAAAATGGATGAGAATTAAATTATGATCCAATAAAAAAGGTGCATTGCCCCATACAAAAAAAATTTGCTAAAAAAAAATTAACTAAAGAATTTTAACTAACTGGTCTTGGAATGACAATAGTATGAATCAGCATAAATAAAAAATAATAAAAACTGTAGATCTCAAATCTTTGATCTTTTCTAAAATCAAACTAAAATTGTAAATAGAATGGGGGGGATATTACAAAATTTTTATTTTATTTATGTCTATCTATATTCGGACTTAGACTAATAATTATGCTAATTTATACATTAAAACAAGCATAGAAATTCACTTGACGTCAAAACATAGGTTGGGATCTTTTCTCGATGTAATGATGCATATATTTTTATCTCTTCCTGATGATACAGCCAATCATAATTGAATATACCGTAGATAACACATTATAAAATTTATTTGCATATTCTACAAGATTGTCACATTAACGAGAGCTCATAAACTATTTTTGTTTACTTCAATTAATCAAAAGGAATTATTCGCAAATCTTATATATTAGATTTGCGAAATATTGTGCAACTGATACACTTTGGTGAAAACTTTTTATGATTCCACCAGAAACCTCAAATTATTACCATCAACCCAAAAACCATCAAATTATTTTTTTTCTAAAATTTTTGATAGCTTTATCCATAATATTTTTTGCTAAATGATAAATTTTATTTTATTCCACGATTTATTTAATGTCGATAAAAATTGTTATTTCTTATGTTCTAGCTTGCGAAGCATGCAGAAAAAAGTATTGCAATCATGAAAAATTTCAAAATTTGACGAATGTAATCAAATTTTCAACCTTCCTGAATCCGATAAACACATTTTTGGTATTAAGTATGTCTGTATGTGAAATGATTATTAAAAATCACTTTTAATTAATCAAGGTGAATTTGATATAAGGAGTGCGTCAAAAAATATATACACACTTTGAACCATCATAGAAAAGTTATATTCTGCTCTACAAAGTTTAATTGTTGGAAATGGAAATCTTAAAGTCCAGTTTGAAACATGAATACATTTTCCGATGCAAATGTGATTTCTGTTCAAAATGGCGGCTTTGAGGATAAATACATTACCGAGTACGAATCATTTCTGATTCCGTTCATTGTACCAACGTGCCCAGTGGGATTCCTGCCCATACTGGTTGAATCTCATTCCAAAGTGTGTCTAGGTGACGTGGTTTACGTTTGATCATCTCATCTTTTACTGTACCCATAAGAAGAAATATAGCGGCGTAAGTTAATTGGCTACGAATCATTCTGTGAATAAGTTAAGGAGATAGTGATGTGAACTGGGATATCATAATTTGGTAGGTGTTTAAATGCAAATCACGTCACCTAGACACACTATGGACTGGAGTTGAAGTAACGGAACATAACTTTCCTGATTTCAAAATTAAATATCTCTACAACAAAGATCTATAGAATTATGCGGTAAATGTAAGTTTATTAGCAAAACTGTAAGAATGCTGTGCAAAAGCTTAGAAAATTTAGTTACAAAAATCGTTAACAGACGGCGCTCTAATCACAATTCCCATAGACGCTTTCAGTGTGACTCCAAAAATTAAAAATGACTCCCTATCTAACTCCTTGTGACTTCTTTCTGTGGGGAGCATTGAAAGACATTGTATGTAGAAACAATCCCGCCACTCTAGATGAGCTTGAATCGTTGATTAGTGTTGGATGCGATTCCATTTCCGTTGAGACATTCCAAGACCTGATGTCAAATTTCATTGTTTGATTATGCCACTCATTGTTTCGAACGGTGAACATTTTGAAAAAAATGTATTTTGATTGCAAAGACCGCATTACTTTATTGTTTTTTTAAAGACTCCTTTCAGAGAAAGAATTTTCAGTGTCGAGTGCCATCTGTTAACGATTTTTGTAACTGATTTTTCTAACTTTTGTACAGCATTTTTTATAGTTTTGCTATTAAACGTACAGTTTATCGCATAATTCTATCGATCTTTTTTGTAGAGATATTTAATTTTGAAATCAGGGCTTATTTGCTGATCACCCTGTCAAAAAAAAATCAAACCTGATCATTTTTTTGATCACCTGATCAAAAAAAATTTGGTTTAAAATACTTTGAATTGATTTGTTAGATATTATACAAGGTGGCCAGAAATAAAACACCCCTACTCTGACCTCCATGGATATCGAACTACTCAGTGTAAAGGCTCAAAATTTTGTACACATACTATTCAAAATATGGGGAAACGGATTTCACGAAAAAAAAATTAGTTCCTGAAATCACCGATAGGTGGCGCTGCACAACTGGAACTATGATCAAAAGACACAAATAATAATAAAAATTAAAATGTTTATGCGGAATGGAATGCTTCCATGCTTCCTTTTTAATTTTTCTGCCCCTTATGGAAAATAAAAATAGTAAAGAAGCTAGAACTCCCGTTGTAACTGCAATTTCATACTGTAACCAGAAAAATTTGCATAAAGCATGGTTAGAAGCCATGTTCTGGGTATAAAAGAAGTTAAAAGGTGGGGAATGTCATTCTTATTAGTGATGGCTGTCACGCTGCCAGAACGCGCTTTGCTTGTGAAGTTGTTTTACGAGAATAAAGGAAATGCTCCAGCAGCACTTCGAGAGTTTCGCCGACTTAAGGATTTGCGTAAGGGACCATTGCTTCCACAAGCTCTCAGGAGAATGATCGCTCGATTCGAGGAAACTGGACATCTTGGAGTTCAGCCTGGTCGAGGACGCAAACCGGTTCGTTCAGATGTCGTTGAAGATGTTGCCACCGGTATTGTTGAACAGTCAATGGATAATGTTTTAGGCTGCAGTAGTGCACGTGCAGTGTCACGACACTTGGGTGTTCCCTATAGCACAGTGTGGAACGTACTCAGAAAAATGGTGCATTGTTTCCCGTACAAAATCCGCCCTAATCAACAATTGCTGGCCACAGACAGGGAGATGCGACTGACCTTTGCATTGACATTTCTTGCTAGAGTTGAAGTGGATGCATCGTGGCCGTGGCAGATTCTGTGGAGCGATGAGGCCCATTTCCACCTCAGTGAAACAGTGAACACCCATAACTGTCGCATATGGGACACGACAAACCCCCGTACCTTCCAAGAGATTCCACTCCACTCACCGAAAATTACAGTCTGGTGTGGATTCACAGCCACATTCATCCTTGGACCGTTCTTTTTCGAAGAGGTTACTTCCAATGGCCTTGAGACATGTACCGTGACGGCCAACAGGTACAAAAGGATGCTCGAAACATTTGTTGTACCCCATTTGCAGCAGCGCCAATGCCTTGACACCATTACTTTTATGCAAGATGGAGCACCTCCACACATTGGACTCCCTGTGCAACAGTTTCTTCGCCAACATTTCACCACTGACAGAATAATCAGTCGCGCGTTTCCGACAACTTGGCCATCTCGTTCACCGGATCTTAATCCGTGTGATTTTTGGCTTTGGGGACACTTAAAAAACCTTGTTTATCGAGAACGTCTGATAACCTTGGCAGATTTGAAAGAGAGTATCAGTCTGCATGTGAGAAGCATCTCAGATGACCAGTTACGATCCGCAGTTGAACAAGCTGTCCACAGACTTCACATTTTACATCTTCAGGAAGGGAACCATATTGAGCAGCATTCCCTGCATCGATAACGTCCTTGTTTCATGTATGCTTGGTACTTTCAAATAAAATGTGTTTAAAACGTGTTTTTGTGTCTTTTCAGCATACGTCCAGTGGTACAGCGCCACCTATCGGTGATTTCTGGAACTAAATTTTTTTTTCGTGAAATCCGTTTCCCCATTTTTTGAATAGTATGTCCACAAATTTTCAAGCCTTTACACTGAGTAGTTCGATATCCAGGGAGGTCAGAGTAGGGGTGTTTTATTTCTGGCCACCCGGTATATACCTTATAGATATATAAAACTTTATAAACTTTAAACCAAACTTGTAGATTTCTATAATATTTCACACGAATGCCTGTTCTACTAGCGAAGTTGAGCATGATAAGTTCAAAACCTTTAGACATGCAAATTCTGATATACAGTTTAGGATCTAAAATATAGATGGATTCAAATCTGTTTAAGAGTCTCTCCGTCATTAACTATCATATCTTTAACATGCCTTCAAGAGTAACCATTCAAAATTGTAACAACTGTTAGAAATATAATTTATGGTTTAGCATTTGTAATCTATATTCGTATCAAACTTAACCAAATTATTCAAAGTGTTAAGCATTTATTGGTGTGTACTTTCACAATCATATTAGCTTGAGAACTCAAAATTGCAGTGAATTAAATATATGAAACATGGTACCTGATCTTGTTGCAACATTTATAGTTCGATATCAAATTTTGTTTTCGGTATGTGGAATCAAAAGCATTCGAAATACATTTTCGCATTTCAGGTGCACGTGTGTCAACCCTATTAGAGCGATTAATTCCCAATGTTCTTTAAAGTCAAAAACAGTAATTCGTAATTATTGTTCTTCAAAGTATATTTTTTCATATACTACGAAGACGCACAACTATAATTTACATAATATAGATGTGAAGCATCGTTTTATTTCTACTTTTACATTTTAATATTTAACGTTTCTTTTACGCTAACGTTTTCTTCAATATTTTGAGTTTAAATTTCTCCTTTCACATTTAATCAACACATAATTTGCTAAATATAAAAATTTGAGAGTTCATGGCCTTGTCACAGATTTATGCTTAGGAGACGAAAATCATGCATTTATCAGAAATTATATGACAAATTTTTGAGAAAAGTTCTGCCGAAAGTTAAAAAAAAGTTCTGAAGGTAAAATTGCAACAAGAAAAGAATTAGATATTTTTAGTTTGCACAGCAATTTTGAAATAATTAAAATAACTTTCTTAATTGAGTTATTTTATCAAATTCATTGAATTCCTAACTTAATTTATGATTAACATTAATTATTTAGTGAATTCGCACAATCCTTTGATATGAATAGTGAAAATGCAGAAATAATTTTGCTGAAAATTTGCGACGGTTCATATTTTAAACAGTTAATTTATTATTATTTTTATGAAATACATTCGCTAACTTTTATTGATAGAATCAGTTTGAGGTAATTAATTTTTAATGAATGAACTGTAAAGCCTAATAAACAGAAAAGAGTTGCGAACTTTTGCGGTTATACTTTGAATTTTCATTTTATGATTAATCAGTTTCTGTCATAAAACGTTACTGTTCGTTGAAGTAAAAATCATCTTTAAGGAATCAGTTAAATAAATGAAAAACAGTTTAAAATTGGGAAATTCAAAGATTCACATTCTTTTCCTCTCCAAAAAAAATTCACTTTTTAATTCCAAAATAGTGCAATTTTTTTTTGTTTGAAATGTTTGGAAGTCAACAATGTTTACCTAAATATGATAAATTGAAACAAAAATTTCATAAAAATATTATTTTAATTATGTCAGCATTACATTCGCTAGTTGCAGAAAAAATTATTTGTTAAATAATTCAGAACATTTTTTAAATTGGAAGCATATGTCTATCACTAATGCTTAGAAATTATCTATTGGGACATGATTAGAGTGGACAACAGGTCTACACATACCAATTTTTGTTCTATATAAAACGAACAAATAAAGTGGAAATTAGAAACCCATATTTCACCCGAACTTCATTCTATTTCTCAGCAACATTAATTGGTTTAAAGGATAATTAATAGAATATATCTTTTTTCTAAACTCCTAGTGGACATATAAATTTATTCTCCTGGGAAAAAAACTTTATATCCCCCAAAGACTATTTGTTTTCAAGGATTGTCTAAATTACTTTGGAAAAACTGCAAAGGAAAATAGATTCTTGAATTTTGTAACAGAATAAATAAATCGAAAGAATGTTTCAGCTTAATGAATGGTAAAATAAATCGTTTTACAGATAGATACGAGGCAATTATTCGTAAGAAAACAATTTGTCAGCGACTGATTTAAGAATTCGGTGCCTATCACTTTCAAACAATCTAAATCAGAAAAGAAATGATGTGAAGTGAGTAAGGTGTTAAGATTTTAGTCGGACGATTTTTTCTATCTATTCGATTCAATTGTTTTTTTTCCATTTTCAATTGCATAATTTGACATGTTTTAAAAGAAGTTACTGTTGCCATAAAGGAGATAGCTCCAAAAACCGACATTGCAAAGAATTGTGATAACCTCTTTCATTAACTTTTATAGGAGCTTGCTAGCATTTGTACATATTTAGTTATACTTTTTGGTAATCTATAACTGACATGGCAGATTGCAATTGTCCGTCTCTAAGAGCATATTTTAATTTTGTAAAATTATCTGTAAATTTCATCTTCAAGTTATTAGTATTCCTTTCTTAGTAATCTATGTACATTAATAGTATTAGTAAATTATTAATTCAATTGTTTGTAGTATTTTTTCTACGTCTTCTGTGTAATGCCCCTATGTTTGTTAGTTTGTTAAGCTGTTTTTTCAGAGGATTACTTGAATGTAGGTTCTGTAAAAACTTGGTGATATGATTTGGATATTAGAAACAATACATCATATATATATATATATACACACTGAAGTGACAAAAGTCATGGGATGACTGTTAATATTGTGTCTGTCCTCCTTTTGCGCAGCGAAGTGCAACAACTCGACGTGTCATGGAGTCCACAAGTCGTTGGAAGTCCTCTGCAGGAATATTGAGCCATGCTGTCTGTATAGACGTCCATAATTGTGAAAGTGTGGATGGTGCAGGAGTTTGGGCACGAACGGAACTTTCGATGATGTCCCATAAATGCTAGATGGGATTTATATCGGGCGATCTAGGTGGCCATATCATGCGCTGGAATTGTCCGGAATGTTCTTCAAACCAATCGCGAACAGTTCTGGCCCGGTGACATGGCGCATTGTCATCCATAAATATCCCATCGTTGTGTGGGTACGTGAAGTCCATGAATGGCTGCAAGTGATCTGCAAGCAGCTGAACATAACCATTTCCAGTCAATGATCGGTTCAGTTGCACCAGAGGACCGAGTCCATGTCATGTAAAAACATCCCACACCATTATGCAGCCACCACCAGCTTGAACAGTGCCTTGCTGACAGTTTGGGTCCGTGGCTTCGTGGGGTCTGCGCCACACTCGAACTCTACCATCAGCTCGTAACAACTGAAAGCGTGACTCATCTGACCACGCCACGGTTTTCCACTGGTCTAGGGACCAGTCGATATGCTCACGAGCAAAGGAGAGTCGCTGCAGGCGATGTCGTGCTGTCAGTAAAGGCAGTCGAGTCGGTTTTCTGCTGTCATAGCCCAAGGAAGACAAATTTCGCCGCACAGTCCTATCGGACACGTCCCTCGTACGTCCCACATTGATCCCTGAAGTTATTTGACGAAGTGTTGCGTGTCTATTAACATTGACCATTCTACACAGATGTCGGCGGTCTCGGTCGTTAAGTGCAGGTGGTTGCCCACTGCGCTGTCCATGATGGGATGTGATGCCTGAAATTTCATACTCTCGGCACACTCTTGATACTGTGGATCTCGGAATGTTGACTTCACTAACGATATCCGCAATGTAATGACCCATGCGTCTAGCTCCAACTAACATTCCACGTTCAAAGTCTGGTCATTCTCGTCGTTCCGCCATAAATCACGAAAAACCAGTTCACATGAATAATTTGAACACAAATGAGAGCTCTGGAAAACGAACTGCGCATTTATACTTTTTCGCTGCGATACTACTGCCACCTGTATATTTGCATATTGCTATCCCATGACTTTTGTCACTTCAGTGTATATATATAGTGATATTTTAAATTCTAATTAATTTCCCAATTTTTAGGTTGATATATCCCATATTAACTTTATTCTAAAATGTTCTCTTATTTCCAGATCCAATTCCATTTTTTTAATTATATGAATGCAACAGAAGCTCTGTAAAATTGCTGACATCGACAAGTTCCAAAAGTCAGATTGAAGACATAAACAATCATCAAACTAAGCCCATTCATTTTTAAAAGATCCTTGTAATTGCCTTATCTGGGTCGAAACGTGTAGAGAATTCCCTATCGAAATTTCGTAGTTTGTATTTACGAGGCTAATTTGTTCATTAGATTTTCTCTTTTCTCTCTTGTATCGCTCTGTGCTGATGTGTTTGTCGCCCTTTCTGGTTCGTAAATCATGTCACCCAATATAGAATAAAACGAACTGTCTTCTTCCACGAAACTGCTTCAAAATTATATATTATATTTAAGCTGAAAGGTGGAAGCGAACAAGCGTCCTCTCATATCGCAGTACAAGAGTAGAACAAGCATAAGAAGGAAGATATATATATATATAATATTAGTTTCACGTACTATTAGATTCTGATAGGGATTTCTCTACACATGTTGACCAGGTAACGGAATAATAGGGTTCTTTTAAAAGGAATGTGTTAAGGTGGAAAGTTATTTATCCCTTCACAAGGAGTGCTGGAACTTTTCGATCACAATAGTTTTGCAGAGTTTCTGTCGCATTCATTAAATTAAAAAATTGAATTGGATCAGGAAATAAGAGAGCATTTTAGAATAAAATGAAGCGAGTTAAATCAAGCTAAAAATTGGAAAAACAATAAAGTTTAAATTAGATTTTTAAATATTATACACAAACTCAGTAATTACAAAACATAAATACATACAGGGTGGTTGTAATTAAACTTCCTCTACAAATAAAATTCTACAATACTAACAGGTAAACAGATTGCAGCGAAATTTGGTATATAGACTATACACAAGATGCGCTGACTTAATGTCGAAGGAAAAAAAGAATTTCCAAAATTTTTACTGAAAAACAATAAATTTAACACAACAATGACCAAAACAGAGGAGTACAGAAACAATAATAATTTTTATTGACATGTTTCTGATCCTCTTGCCATCGAACCACATGATGTTAAGATAGGGAAAAAATGAAAGTTCGCGGTTTCAGTGGAAAAAAAACCAGGAAAAATAAACCAATTTGCAGAAACAACAGTAGATTGGGACGAAATAGCACATGAAGAGAAGCTGTTAATCACGTCCAGGATGGTGTAGGGAAAAGTGTTCCATGTGACCACCTTCATTCATCTGCAAAATTTCAAATGGATGGACTGGGCTCTCAACAGCAGATCGTAACTGATCAGTTGTGATGCTTCACAAGTAAAGCGTTATGAAATCAAAAGTTTTTTTCGTTTTTTTCTTTCAACTCATTTTATTACTTACTAGCCGCCTTTGGCGACCAGCTGGTTCACCATGAGTAAAGCGTTCTAAAATTTTCAATTAAATCACATATTCATTAGCCTTGAAGTAATTCCGGGCATTGATTGACCTTAAATTAATATTTTCTTTAAGATGATGGACGGAAAGTTCTAAAAGTAAACCTTTTCCTAATAATATTCTTTACTTTTATAAATCAGTCAGTTTTAACCATCGGTTATGCTTCCTAAATATTAAAAAAAAAAAATTTCGATGATGTTGCCAAAATATTAAATATGTTTTTTCAAAGAAAGCGAGAAAGGGAAAAAAAGTATTTAATTAATGATACAGATATTGCAAACGATTACATAAATATGCCATTGAGTCGGGACTACAATGCATATCCTGTCTAAATTCAATCAGGTTTACCGTAAATAAAGGAGATTTATTGAGTTAATGATATAGATATTGCAAACGATTGTAGAAACCTTTGCTTTGCATTTATTTTTTAAAGAAAATATCACATTTTATATTTATATTATTTTATCCAGTCACGTGCTTAAAAGTTGCATTTCTGTAGATTTATTTTGCGGTGATAATTTTTTTATTTGAACTTCCGGCATTCTTTTATTTTATCCAGTCACGTGATAAAAACATGGTTAAAATATTTCTTTAAAAATTCGTTAAAAATAGAAGTTTACATTATAAATTAAAAACACTGATACCGTTAGAAAGCTAATTTTTTAATCTTTAAATTGATGTAAATATCATGTTTATGCGATCATATTTTCGGAAGTTATAGCGGAAAAACATCAAAATTTCGCTTAAATTTTAATTAATTCAAATTCTAATTAAAAATTCGAAAAAGGGGCTCCGAGGTGCACATTCCGGACCTCCAAGGTATACATGTACCAAATTTGGTAGCTGTAGGTCCAACGGTCTGGCCTGTAGAGCGCCAACACACACACACACACATTGAGCTTTATTATAAGTATAGATAATACTTTTTCTGAATTTCAAATATTGCTCCTTTATTCCATTTTAGATACTTGTTGCTGGAAAGGGTGCCCTCTGGTAGATATTTTGGAACTAAAAAGTTTTGTAAAAAATCCTTGAAAGCATCTCTTGAATAGTCTATATATCAAATACTGTTCCACCCCGTTCACCCATTTGCGTTGCAGAATGATGTTTATAAGAGAAGTTTAACTATAATCCCCTTATATATAAATAAGATATGACCCATAAGCGTTTTATCTAAAATGTAGATTCTTATCAAATTTGTAAGAAAATTTGACCAAGACTTGACTGTATGTTAATCCATACTTAGGTACGCTTGTAAACACAATAAATCAATAACTCAGTGACTTAACCCTTTTAAAAGGCCATTTCTTTCATGTCATGTTAAAATATTTTTAGCATTAAGGTTGACTTAAGAAAAGTGATTCATTTAGATTATTAGATTATTTTAATTTGATTAATTAATTAATTTGGTTAATTCATAATTAATTAACAAAACAAGGCATATAATTTTGGGAGAGATAAGGGAGTAAAGTATCCCAGCTTATGTCTTATTAAAAGACTTGTCCAAACTTATGCCAGCCTACATAATATCACACAAAAGATTGAGGAATTTGGTGGGAGCATGCGTTTCGGGGCCTTAAAAGGAAATACATGAGATTTGGTATGCTATCTTCAACTACAATCGTAACACTAAATCAAATTTTGTTTTCAGAAGTTTAGAAAGGCGCGTTTAACATACAAATTTTGGATGTTTGGGTACTATTAGCATCATTCGATCATTAATCATAAATGGTCAACTTAGAGATTCAATTTTTTTTTAAATCAGAAATTATTATCAGAAAGTATTTGAATTCTGTTACTATTTTTCGCCATTTGTAAGTAAAGAGTTCTCACACTTATTCAAGATAATAATTTTATTCCGTAAGAGGGAATTATAAGACAAATACACGAAAAAGTTAAAGTGAAACCCAACTGTTAGTCAGATGTCCACCAATTCGCTCCTACTACTCTGTTTTTATGGGTCGCTTTGGACTGTTGTTAATCTCTCGGCTTCAGAACCAAGAGTTTTATACTCGAGACTCCACTCACTCAAATAACTGTCGTATAAGTGGATCTAGCGCGCGCTAAATCCATCGGGGCGAAATGTCCTACTACTGGTGTGGAGTAAATTTCGGTGAGGGGTGTTTTAGCTCTGGTGTCTTCCTTGTAATTTGAATGCTGTTCAAAATTATGAGGTCCGACCCAAAACGGCTTTTGTGTTGCTTTAAATAGGGACGTTAATATAAAAGAGGTGTTAATCAAGAGATACGAAACGTCGTAATAATGTAACCGTTAGCATCTTTGCTTATGCCGCTATAGGAGGACGCAACAACACTTAGAATGCAATTGGAATCTTCGGCGTAGATTGGAGCATACATGAGTACCCATATGCGAAGGAGGGAATAGAGGCTCTTATAAAAAACGTTGTCCAATTGACGTGACACTGCATGTGAATATGAATTCTTTGAGTACAGAAGAACCATTAATTCATATGTGAACTGTGAACACTCCAAAGATTGTGCAGACCATCAAGAACAAAAGACCAGCACTGTTCACAGAGGGTGCGGTTTTGCTCCATGATAACAAGCGTCCACACGTCTTCCGAGTCACACACAAGAGTGACTGGTGAATTTCAAGTGAGAGCAGCTCGACCATCCACTCTACAGCCCGAACATGTCTCTACGGACTGTAACACATGAACATGTCGTGTTCATGTTCTTAGTCCCCTGAAAAATATCCGAAAAGGGAGCACTTCAACTCGGAAGGTGAACTCAAGGACGCTGTGAAAGCCTGAGTCTTATCAAGACCACAGGAATTCTGGGAATAAGCTATCCTTCGGCTCGTTAATCAGTGGAATCATTGTGTTCAAGCCTATGATGGTTTATACTTTGAAAAAGTATTTTTTAATACCCACAGTGTCGTTTTGTACCTTTTCACTTAAATATCTTCTGCAATTAAAATTAAATCTTCAGTTTTTATGTTATGAATATTGATATAAAAATTTCAGTGATGAATTAATTTTAGGGAGAGAGGGAATAAATTAGCATCGAATAAAACTGGAATTACAAAGGAAATGATAAAAAAGGAAAACAATGTAAAAAAAATTCTTCTTCAATTTTTCACAAAACAAAGAAATATTTCTTTGCAATTGATATTTGTATATGTTCGCTATAGCCGCAGGGTGAGTAAAGCGCTAAGTTCTCAAAAAAATTTAGTTCAGCAGAATGCTTTCTAGGCAGTCTTTCTGAATCTCATTTTTTTATCACTACTCATCTTTCCTATGTTCTTCCACTTACCTTCTTATATTCCTTATTTTATTATTTTTGGTAAAAGGGAAAGTGCGGTGTTCTTCATTTTTGTATGACCTGCTGGTTTTGCTCAGGACAGATTTACTTTTGGAGAGCCAGATATGCTGATTCAGCTTATTTTATTTTTTCAGACGATAATCTGGTACCGGAATCTTGGAGCAAGTGGGTTTAGAAAAAAACAAGCTCTGTATAACATTCATTTTAATCTTTAGTCAATAATAAAGTGTTTGATATACGTATAGAATTCTATTTGAAAAAAAAAATTAATGGCCCTTTCTACTCGAATTTCAACTTTCTTACCTTTGAAGACGGTGCATCATTTTGACGTTTTATTTGTCTATTTTTTAAATTTTCATTGTGAAAATGCCTACAGTGTTGTAAGAAGATGTAGATTACTTTTTCGGAGAAATTCAACCTAACCCTTAACTGGGGAGTGCGGTCTAAAAGACCGAATTCCATTTACACTCAAATTAAAATTTCTAATAAATTTATTAGCATGAAAAACTGACATTATATTTTCAAATATTTTTCTTGATGTATAGATATATTTTAGAAACTTTTCAAAGTATGTATTATCACTGAAAAAAGTACATGCGTTGGTAACATATATTTTCTTCTTAAATTGCATGTTACAATATTAAATATTCCTGAAAAAACATATTACTTTATACTTTTTTAATCACATTTATTTTTCCAGGATATAAAGGTATATAGGAAATAGTATAACGGAAAGTTCAACAATTATATGAAAAATAAAAAAACAATGGAGAAAACTGGATCTTTTATATTGGCTTAAGTGACTTTCATAGCTCGGTTTTCTAGGGCATTTAAAACGTATTGGTTAAGAACTAGTATAAAAAGCAACCTATAAATTATGTATATATTTCTCTTGGTATATTAATGCATTTTATGTATTTTTAAAAATACATTATCACTTGAAAAATTAATTATGTTTGAAGATGCAAATCAGAATCATTTGAATGAGAACTTTCATCGAAAAACTCTTCTGTACAGTTATCCTTATCATTAAAATCACTTTTTGCTTCATTTAAAAGTGTCTGGAGCACTGCTTCATAATAGGATCAGTAAATTGGATGATGTTTCGATACCCGAGTTTTAACACCATCTGCTAAGCCTTACTGAGACACTAACAGGGAGTCCTGTCTTAGAGACTTCTCTTAAAAATTGTCTGAATTATTTTTTAAAGCATCCCCTGAAAAGGTTGAAAAATTGCACATGCATTGAAGTTCACAAAGCAATATGTTACAGGGTCAATCCATTCATTGACCACAACAAATCCTGTCGATATTGCTTCTTTCAGTGGTGGCGAGGTGGTCCGCTGTATGCAAGAAGAAGAAGGGTCAATCCATTCGAATGGGATGAAAATAGAATAGGGATGACCGAAAGTCCATCCCTTGTGGCCTCACATACCGCACGACCCCTGTTAAAGATTAAAATCAATACACATTTTTTATCTTTCGGAGCAATTAACAAGGTACGTATAAGGAAGAATAACTATGCATCGAATTACTTTTTCGAGTGCAAAGGTGAATCGAAAATTTTACATTGAATTATCAAAATCTTTTTAAATTATGAAATATTATTTAGTACTTTAAGTTGTGTTTCGTAAAATAATCTAGGTACACTAATGTTTATTTCTTTAAAAATTATTTTAACTAATCATATTGGCTGAATATTAGAACATTAAATTCTATTTCCTTGCTAAAAACGGTATTAAGGTATATATAATAGATTTTGAAAAAAAAAAATTAATTTATTTTTATCTAAATTAAACAGGTCTGTATTTTTCTATTTTTTAAAAAAGCCCAAAGAAACATAAAAAGGTATGAGATGTTTGTATTCGATAAAGAATTTAAAAATAACTGAATTTTTATAATAAAGAATACAATAAAAACAACGACTTCATTCAAATAAAAAAAATATTTGTTATATTAAATACAGTTAGAATAAAATCTCTGAAATGCTGCTGTTATTGTTGTTAGTTATGACACTTTACATGCTCGCCGACGGAAAGCTGTCAGCCATTTAAGTCTAAATTAGCGTCCCTTGTTTTTTCAGTAGCACCAACTAGGATCAAGCGTACGATTTAACTACTTCACGCTTCACCTTCACTTGAACAACCCCTTTTTTACCGAGGGGCACATCCATACTATTCTCAGATAGAACAACAAATAACAACCATGCCCGAATCGGGACTCGAACCCATGACGCCTAGATCACGGGGAAGACACGCTACCCTTATGCCAGTAAGTCGGCAATCTCTGAAATACTTAAATTTAAAATTAAAAAAAAACATCTTGATATTTGCAGGAAGTAATTTCTATCGTCTGAAATAAGGTTTTTGGAGCTGTAGTGGTAAGACATCGGCTTTGTGACTAGAGAAATGTGGTTACAAAACTTGATTCAAGATATGACATATTTGCGATTCTGGTACGGTTTTTTTTTGGGGGGGGGTCTTTGTTTATAACTCCTTTTGGTGCTGCGTGAAAATTTGGAGAGGGTGTGTCATCTTAGCTGTTGTTTTTAACATATGACAATGTATCTATATAATGAGGTCAGTTTCAATATAAGTCTAGTGGGGTTCCAAAAGGAAGCTAATATAATTAAACTTTGCCGAAACGTAAAAGCACTTATCATTCTAGAAACTTATTATTTTTGATGTTTCCTCATTCTTTTGTAAGGGATGCATATGTTATAAGTATATGATTTATTAAATTTGCCCTATTGTGTTTGTTTAGGTTAGGGTAATCAGATTAATTTCCTGTTTCAAAACAACAGTCGAACTATTTTCGATCGATTGTAATTTTTAGCAGCGATCATTAGATGAGGATGACATTTCAGCTAGTAACCTCCTCCAATCTTTCACACTACAACAGCGGGAAATTATACACAGCATCTCAGCGAGATTTAGAATACACCTGATCGACACACATTTTGACTTTGGTGGATTTGAGAATACATCTGATCCACACACATTTGATCTTGGTGGATTTAGTATACACCTGATTCATACACATTTGACCTTGGTGGATTTAGAATACACCTGATCCACACACATTTGACCCTGGTGGATTTAAAATGCATCTCATCCACACACATTTTGTCCTTGGTGGATTAAGAACACACCTGATCCACACACATTTTGACACTACGGCAGAACTGAGTCTTCAACTTCCGACCCTGATTTCTCAATCTTATCACTAAGCTATTGCGGCTTGTACTTTCTTTTTATTGCAAAATCTGTTTTTCTTAATGTTGTTGAATTCAGCTGATGAAATTATCCAAAATACGAAATTCTAAGTTTCACAACTGGTGATTATTTTTGTCTATGTGTTGATAAAAAGTGAAACTGATAAATGATTTTGTTTTATTTTGATATGTATTAAAATTTTGGAAATTTTATATTTACGCTTATTTTGAATCATTCACTTGACAAAAATCGTAAGTTTAATCTTTCCTTCATCAAATGTAATTTTATTTTTTCAAGTACTTGAAGTAAATTGAGTAGTTTAGGCATTTTTATTTAACCTTTTTAAACTAACATTTCCATGCAAATAATAATTGTATTAATCTGCTGTTACTACATGTCGTATGTAACTAATATAGAAAATGTTTAACAACTTTTTTATGATAGCATTTCGATATTAACTGACACTCAAAATATCGACCAACATTGTAAATACTTCGTAAACATCTCACATTGAGAGTGAAACCGATGTTTTTTGTTTTAGTCGCATCCTTTATTGAAAATGTCGGTTGGGGGGATTTTCAAAATAGCTCCTGCCTAGAGTTACAGCTGTCCGTGAAAATGTTAGGTGTGAAAGTTTAAAAATAACGTTTTGAAGCTTAAATAGACCAAATAAAGACTTGTATTCTGGACATTTTTTTTTTCTAATTCTTGATTATTGCGGTTGTTCGGTAAATATCACAATCTGTTAACAGACAGACAGTAGACAATTCCTTTTCAGACATTTTATAACGGCTACAATTTTTATTTCAAAACATTATTAAAAAGTAAAAGTAAACGATATTTTTCTTTGATGAACATGTTTCATTAATATTATTTTGTATAATAACTGGTGATCAGTTCTAAACCTTTTGGAATCTGGCAATAGTTTCTAAATTATGATGTGAATGAAGAGGATAAATTAAATAGATGGAATTCTAAAACGCTTGGAGCATTGTTTTGATTTTTTAAAGTATGTAAGATGCTCTGCAAGCTATAGAGAGCTATATATATGTAGTTTGTAGCTTAAGAAAATAGAAATGGGAGATTTATAGAAAACGTGCAATAGCGGTTATTTAGATTTTTTCACTTTTGCTTGTTTGTTTGGCTATCTTAAAACGTAAAATCAAAATACGAATGTTTCAACTACTATACGGACATGTTTCTTAAGCAGCTTCCACAGGATTTCAACTATTGGACGCAATGGATGGTCACGCCTACTTCAAGCTGATTACATGATCCCAATGGCATAATGGCAGATAGTTTCTCCTATAATACAGCCATTTGCCACTATCCCATTGTTGTCACATGATCTTTTTGAAGTAGGCGCCACCTTCTATTACCCGCAATAGTTAACTTCATATACTCATTATGCACAAGAATCTATTTCAAGCTTTACCTTTAACTTATTTATAACTTTTACTCGTTATGCACAAGCTATAATCCTCTGGTGCATAACGAGTACTTTGGCGAAAAAAATATTAAAGGTTTGCTATCTCTTTTAAATCAATCCAGATCATAAATTTTGTTCTCATTGCAACGGATGTCAATTTTCATGGAATTTAAAAATGAAACCCGCAAACTTTATTTATGATGGTGATCCTCATTATATGAAAATAGAATTTCTTAATAACTTCTTAGGAGAAGAAAAGAGACAGTATCTTGTATATTTGTCATACAATTTTAGCAGCAGATAGATTTTGCTGCTACGGTATATAGAAGTTTGTTGGAAACCAATAGGATTTGGTAAGACATTTTAAATTTCCAATGTCGGAGCCAAAGAACCGATGAGACTGAAGTTTTCTATGTAGCAAATTAAACAAGATTAATAATCTATAACCTATAGATTATGTTACATTTCTGATTGCAAGTGGAAGCATTGGCATTTGAAAGTGTGCATGATTTCAAGATTTTTGATAATGGAATTGCTGTTGATGGTTCCTTATCAATTCTGCTTTCCTTAATAGAACAACGCCCTTCTGATTCAAATGACGATATTATATACGAAAAGATTAAGACACTGGCCTGTTCGAATAAATTGAAATATTAGAAATGTACTGATGTACTTTTACCACTGATGTGTTCTGACTCAACAAGACCAAAACGATTGAGTGATCCAATGCTCACTAACTTGTCTACAAACCGAACCACCTTTGGAAAATCGTTGCTGGGTCATCAACAAAGGTTAGTTCTTCTTAAAATTTTTTATTCTATGATATTATATTTTGCAATAGATTCTTATTTCTTTTACCTGAACTTTAGTATAGACAAAGGGTTCTAACTTAACAACTCATTTAAACATTTTGCTAGCTTATCAATATTTTTGTCTTGAAGATTTTCATTGAAATATTTATTTAAATTAAGTCTCTAATTCTCACCTGTACATTTGCTATGACAGCAATTAATTATTTGTAAGAATATTGATTTTTATTTGAAGTAGAATTGTTTTTGTTTGAATCTTGACAAAGGGGGATGGAAGGGTTTTGACAGAAAAAGTTATTAAATTAGATTTAATCTTGGAAGGGTAAAAGTATAACTATTTTATAAATGAATTATGTAAATTATATTTTGATATCCTTTAAAAATTAGAAATAGTATTATGAAAACATAATTCGATTAATTGAATATAATTTGAAAACGATTACTAATCCTACTAGAATTCGATGAAATAGACTGCAATACTGCAAGCCTATGGATATTTTACTTGCTGAATGACTATCAATGGAGCACAATGGTATCAGAAAATTAACTTTTAAAATAAAACAATGATCATTACTTAAAGAGTGAGTTACTTTAATTGTCTGCTTAAAAATGAAAATATAATAAATAGTAATGAATTTTAAAATTATGTTTTGGTGAATAGATAGTTTTTCTTTAAAATACTAATGACTCTAATTTTATAAAAGCATTTTCGTTTATAATGGCGATATAGTTACATGTAAAACTGTTTGGTAAATATGTGCAATTTAAGAAACTTTCAACATATTGTTTTAATGGTTATTTTTATTTCCATTTAAGTTATTTTTACAATGGTGATGCTTTTGATGTTCAATACTAATAATTGTTGATGGATGCAAATTTTTCTATAATTTATATCGTTACAAAATGAGTTTGAATAGTAAAATAGGTTCTGTGTTACTGACACCTGAATCATAGTAATGCTAGAAAGTATCTATATTGAGTATTCATTTAATTAAACCATCTTAAACAAAACGGATTTATACTGTATTCTAATTATCTGTTGTGAGACAAAAAAAATTAATTTATGATTTGACAGAAGAGTTTTACCATATGAGTCAAGTGTTTTATTAAGGTTAATAAAATAGATAATACTTTATCCTACAGTAATTATACTATCACGACGATAGTGAAATTTTTATACTTTTGGCTTTTGCAGGTATTCCATATTTCTATTTTATTATTAATTGATAGAAATATTTTAATTCCATGTAGTAGAAATATTTTAGGTGTCACTCAAAAATTAGCTTTCGTTCGATAAAACAAAAATCAAATTCGCAATAGTGAAATACTATCAGAAAATCATGCAGGATTTTGAAGATATCCTAATTATACTCTTACCAATAGGAAAAAACAATTAAAAATATAAAAAAAATTAAAAATTAAGCATTTTGTCAACCGTACATTTACTTATTCAAATGAGGTATTGGACAAAAATAAGAGAAAATAAACATCCTGCGTTTATTTCCTGGTATTCTTATTTTTCTCTGCTAACATTAAAAAATGCTAAAAATGCTAACATTAAACTTATGAGCATTTAACAAAGTATCTTAGTAGCACATGTATATTATGCCATACATTATATTCAACAATATCCGCAATATTGACAATATGGCTGAATGATATATTACCTAATAATGTACAACAGTCTTGCTAATTGGATACTGCATCTTATTGCAATTGTTGATCGTTAGATTTAGCAGTTCTTTCAGCTTATCTATAATAAATGGAAAATGATATGCAATGCGTACAGAATGAGATTTCTATGAAACGTATGTATCCTTTTATGGAGCTGATATTTCTATTGTAGGAGTCTGAATCTGAAAAAATAATTTATAAGTGGCATATTGATAAATAAGTTTATTTTAAGACGAAGAAAAGTTTTTGGTAATTTTTAAAAGTTCAGAATTTTGAGGATTTTTAAATTTTTACTTTTGTTTAAAGTGAATATCATTTATGGACCAACTCAGCAGTATTCTGTATTGTAATTGATAAACGATAAGAAAATGGAAGATATATGAACAACTAAACTGAAATTTTATTTGCATTTAAGTGGTATCAAAATATATTGATACCTCTTCAAAGTCCAAGAAAATTCCTATTATATTCTGTTATAATTTAAGAGCGAAAATAAACAATTCATGTTTAAATGTTTCAACTTAGTTTATTTTGATTTTAAAAAAGTCAATGAAAATTTACGACATCAAAAATCTCATTATTGTAATAGTTAAAAAATAAAATAATAAATTGGATACAAGTGGAACTGAAGATGGATAATATAAGAAGAAAAGAATATGAGGCTTTTAAATCAGATTTTCATTATTTCATTAAAAGTAACCAAAAGGAAATATCTCTGAAATTTTTTCCCTAATCCTCTAATTTATGGACAGGGTTCTCGTTAACCATTAGGCACTGGTTAACAATTGTTACAATTATTCCAACTAAACCCAAAGTTTGATTAATTGAATTAATAATAGTCACAAGATTGTACATCGAATTTCAGGCATTTTAAAGCCATTTTCAGCTACCTTGTTCTTAACTCATGAAGTAAAGGTCTATAAAGGATTATCCCTTTGCGTATTTGATTTAACTTTGATAAATATAAATATCTACTGTTTATGTGTTAAATTTATAAGCACAATTTTATCCGTCTACTTTTTTTTTATTTAGTAGTTATCGTTTTAAATTATACTCGGATAGCTAGGCAAATAGACTTAATTTGAATATATATTAGTATTAAATAGAAATTTAACATTATAGACTATTATTCATGCAGTATAGACGAAATTTCATTCATCTAACTCAAACAGATTTTCAATTATTGTATTTATGCACAGACATATGATATCTCAAAAATCCATTTTTTATTCGGAAATTAGTCAAAAATTTAAACTAGAATTATTCTGAGATTATTATACACAGAATACTTTCTCTTTATGTACACAAATTGAGAGAAAGAGAAACAGTTAGTTACAAACGCACACATGCACACACTTCTAATTCGATGCCACTTGTAAGAAAAAATATTCAATTAAATAAACTATTTTAGTAATAATTACGAATTTATTCATCTTTTGAGATTTTATAATTTCTTAAACGTATGCGATACCTCAATGATAGAACTTTCATATTTTTGTCAAAGTCAGTGCCCTTATAGAGGTGATATGATCTTACTAAATATAATACGACACATTACATGACCGAAGAATCAATGCGTAGTTGGCAGTTATTATTGGTTTGCCGTGGCAGGTATGTAGACTGAAAAGGCTAATACATAGTATGTTATCATCGAAGATGCAGAAGTACGTGAAAGTGAAAAGCTTTAGCCCATCACAGTGTTAAAAAACCCAGTACTAATTTTCCATCCTCACATATATGAACAATTCAATCCAAATAAAAGTTTTCGAAAAGGAAAATCACTTCCAGGAAAAATACGTCCTCTTCATCAAATGACCTTTCCATCAGTAAGCAATTATCGGAATGTTTCCATCTATTTCACCGCCAATAGTTTTAAAAAGCCCATCTATTTAATACTCTTTGAGACATCCTTGTGATAGTTTAGCCAGCAGACTGTTAATCTCTAGATATATTTATTTTCAAATTTATTTCACATCTGCTTTTTAGATGTTAAATTTATGAACCAAATTTCTTTTTCTCTCACAGCTTTGTAATCATTATGTTAATTTATATTAGGACATACGGACTGACTTCATCTGAATTGGATTAAGTTTAAAGTTTTTCAGAAATCTATATATTCAGTGCATAGACCATATAACAAATGTCATCAGTAATTTAAAGTGATTTTAATTTATTGTGTTCACAGACAGAATCATATATTGTATCAAAAAACGTGTTTTTCATCTCTGAGTATTGAAATGTGGGGACTATTTCTGATCCCGTAATCAAATTTTCCACGAATATAATATTTTTTTTGTATGCGCATATCGTATATGAACTTAAAAATAATAATAAAGCATCAGAATTCTAATCTTCTCTTACATCCACTCAATAGAAAGAGGATAAGACTTTAAATTTCTAAATTCATATTGGGGTGGTACATAGTTATCAGGCGTTCTTGAACATTATTTATTACGAAAAAGGAAACAAAAATTGAACAGTAAGATTTTTAAACGGTTAATCCGGAGCGTAGTCACCATCTGTTTCAATAATTGCTCCCCATTTGCAGAAAAGGACACCTTTCGTTTCGTTGAAGCAAATCGAATTTATTGTGACTGAGTTTGTTGGGACCTATCCCGCCAATTTCCATGCTTTTCTAAGCTTTTTAAGAAAATGAACAATAATTAAGTGGCCCATATTGAAACTATCTTCTAGCACGTGTCATTCCTATACATGCGTCATAGCTGACATCATTCCTTGCATCGACTTTCACTGTTAAGCTCCCATCCCCTTCCAAGGCTCCCAAAGTGCCTTGTCATCGAAATTTGATGACAAGACTGGCTTATCTTGCAAGCCAGTGTTGCCAAATTTAAAACGGCCAGACTATTCCCTGGATCGACTTTCACAGTTCCCTCACCGAAAAGTTCGTTAAAATCCAGAAATGACAACTCTACTTTCCATGTTGTCTCCATGTGGTACAGCATGATACGAGTATGGCTATCGACATGCATTTTTATAACATAACACTAGAAAAATATTTACATTTATAAAATTATGAAATAATGTAAATTTTTATTAAAACATACCATGTTAAAGAAATGCCTGATAATTATACACCAATTCAATATTAGCATTATTAATCTATAAAACATGCAATACATAAATAAAAATAAAACTCCAAACGCCATTTCAAATTATATACAGAAATAATCAACCCTACGTGCACCAAACCTAATCAAAAATATTCAATTTATTACAAAGTGAAAAGATAATTTGTATTCTCCTTTTGTAAGTCTCGAATCTAGAACAGAGACTAAAATTAACATGTTGACTAGTCTTAATGTCCTTTAATCTGATCTTTCTACATTATGTTATCAGAATTAATCTGCAAAACATGTTATATATAAATAAACAAAAAAATCCAAAAAGTCATTTCAAATGTGCATCAATCGAAATTAACTATTCGATTTATAACAAAGTGTAGTGATAAATTGAATTAATTTGGAGACGATCCAAATCGAGACTAGAAACCCAAACCAACTTGTTGACAAGTCTTAATTGTCATATAATCTATTTAAACAGACATAAGATCTCCAATCGACTATTCATAATTAATGAAACGTTTTTGTTAATTAGTTTTCTGAGAGAGAAAGTTCATTCTTATAACAATTGTAGAAGGCTTCACAGAAATATATCTTTGGTTATAATTAGCATTACGAGCTCCATTTCCACAAATTGTCAATGACATTATTTTCTTTCCAGCACCTTGAAACAGTCATTAGCAGGTGAGTTCGGTAATGAATGGGGAATCTCACTCCAGTATCGATATTCAATGGGACTGAAAGCGGATCCTCTGACGCATTCAATAAAACATTTAGGAAGTTAATGTCAGAACGTCTTTAGGTATATATAGTGTGGAAACATTTTACGAAATTCATTTTCCGATAATACGGAAAGTAAAAGCCTTTTGGAATGGATATTAGATAGAAATTTAGGAGCTAAATGGTTACCTTTTATCATTTGAAAAAGTTTTGGAGTTTTAGAGAGATAGAAAATGTATCAGTTCTTTTGCACAGTAAGTCTATGATAGTTCTGCATTGTGTGATTCCTTTCATAAATATGGTGTCGAATTTATAATAGAGCTTCATTACACAACACTTCTTATAGGAATGTATTACAGATACAGAAATGGTTGTAGTTATCAGGAAAATCTGTTTACTTATTTACATGTTATATTAATTTAAATTACTTATTTCAGATACACTGCTCACAGATATAATAAATAAAATCATTGTTCTTTATTTTATGCCAATGGAAGAAAATAATTCGATTAAGTATGCGATCGAACAATGAAAACGGTCTGAACATAAGTTCAATAACGAAATGTATTGTTAAAAATGGATGCAGAATATTCAGGAAACTTTACGATGTCTCCTCCAGTACTCGAGTTATGATGCTGATTCTAAATAAGTAATTGGATCTGTGAAACGTCGAAAGTTGGAGATGAAGGGGCTGGTGATCTGTTACATAAAGAAGGAGCAGTTGAACGAGTTATCTCTGAGTGCTTTGCATTGTTGCAGTGTTGCGTTTTCTGCTTGTTGCTGCCTACTACAGGTGACACTTTTGCTTATGGCTGCGTGCTGCTGTTGTGATTTCGTGTGGAATAATAAAGGATCATTAATCA
The DNA here is from genome assembly GCA_026543055.1 of Argiope trifasciata. Lineage (NCBI taxonomy): Eukaryota > Metazoa > Arthropoda > Arachnida > Araneae > Araneidae > Argiope > Argiope trifasciata. The sequence continues at coordinate 260,162 of JAPMOQ010043084.1, forward strand.
TAACTGAGTCTGTTGAATTTTTTAAGAATACACTGAGAACGGATTTGAAGATTTTTTAAAATATTTTTGTTTTAATATTAATAGTACAATAATGCTTTTGGATTACAGCAGTGTTTCCTAAACTTTTGACGTATACGTATGCCTTCTATAATTTTCGTAAAGCTGAGTACTCTTTGTCAAAAAAATTGGATATATTTTGATAACAGTACAAAAAAATATTTATTTCTTTCGTTTTGTGACATACACAAAATAATAAGAAAATAAAAATAAAATTATTCATAATAAAATATAAATAAAAGTTATTTAGAAAGTACCATTTATTTGGATCAACGAGAAGGAGGAAATTGTGCCGAGAAGACCTAATTTGGTTCACCGTTTGTTAATATTAATCTCAGATGTGGCTCCACGTCCAAGAGTCTGTTCCTTCTTTTCGGCTCTATCTCTACAAATGCTGAAAAAACAACTTCATATAAACATGAAGTTGGAAAATTCAAGATGTGTTTCAGAAGTTGTTCTATTAAGACCGGATCACGTTACATTTTTTAACAGAATGATGCTAAGATGCTCTCCCTATGTTTAATTTTCAAAAATCCATCTGAAGTCAATTCGAACAATTGCTCTTCTTCTGCGTTATTGGGTATTCTTTCATTTTGGATAATTACATCATTTTACAGGGGTTGACTTTCGCCTCAGTTGTAACCCCGTGAAACTCTTATTGTACCTGTGGGGTTACGTGTACCACACTTTGGAAAACTCTGGATTGCAGAATAATGTCTTTAAACTCCATAATGCAATATGCGTGATTAAGAGACTTGCTTAAAATGCTCTACAAAGAAAAGTATTGGACCTAAATATGCTAACTTTGGAATGTAGTTACTGGTAATGTAACTAGTGTTGAATAAGAAAGAATTTAACGAAAATTTAATTTGGTTTATAAATAAAATTGCCAATAGAATGTTTTGCGTTTTTACGCTATATTTTACAGTTCAGATAAGATAATGAATTGAACTTAAATAAAAAGGGAATAAAGAAAAATATATTGAAATTAATTATATACAAATAATTGCAATTGATCAAACAAAAACAATCCAGTCTTTACTAGAATACAACTGTGAGATAATATTTTAATCACAGAGTACAAAAAAAAAATGAGCAACACAACAAATCATTTCAGTTTCAGGGCCAAGTTTCAACTCTTTCATTCATATGAATAAGACCGAAGACCATATGCAACGTTTATTTAGATAAAAAAGAAAAATAATTTCTTTAGCGACTATTGCAGTACGCTTTTTATATATACTAAAGTGTGCCAAATCTTCTTAAATGGAATTTATCTTTCACTTTAAAACTGTTTTCTAAACATTTTAGAAAAGGGAATTTCTTTTAATTTTAATATATTCGAAAAATATTTGTTATATTACACATAAGTGTAATATATTACAAATATTTACTACTACCACTTTTCGTGGTATTTTGACTTTGATAACCAATTATGAGTAAATGTGTAATATTCCAAACGCATCGTAAAATGTTTGATTTTAATTTATAGAGTTAATATGTGCCTATTTTTAATACAAAGTCTTTAAAGTAATAAGTTTCTGAATTCAACTGTCTAAATTTCAAATATTGTACAAGATTGAATATAATTATATCTCATATACATTTTTTTCGTGAACAGTAAAGAAAGCTTTATATATCTTAATATCTTGTAATGATAGATACATAAATAAGGTGAACCCTTTTTTTTTCATAGTAACTTTAAAACAAATCATTGATTATACCTTTTGAGGAAATAACTTCGCAGTGGTGGCTGCTAAAAATTTTTGTAAAACTGCTCTAAAGTAGGAATTTCACACTATAAGATTTAGATCCTTTTGAAGCCACTCAAAATCGACCGTGTAGTGTGACTTCCATTTGGCACATCGAGCAATTCTTGATGCAATAAACTTCTCAAAGATTTTTTTAAAAGTTAACCTCTATTTTTTTTCTCCCATTAACATTTTTAATATAATTATTTTTATATTTGTATTATTTCATAACCCAATATTTATTTTGCAAATATCTTGCATTTCAGTTGGATAGCAATTCAGTAAAATGAGAGAATTTATTCTTGAAACCTAAGCCAATTTTTTTGATAGTAAGCAAAATATTTAAAACTTAGTTGAAAATATTCCAACTTGGTAGAAAGATTGCTCCAGGTTCCATAGCTATTAGTTGGAAAACCACTCATTTGAAAGCATTTGTAATTTTCAGTTGGCTATTATTTCTAAAATAATGAATAATTTGTTTTGTTGTGGTGAAATATGATGAAAAAATAGCTTTTTCACCAAAAAAAAATCCAAAAGATATTCATTGTTTTATTCATTGTAATAATGCTCATCCTTAGTCATATTATATATTTTGTATAAAAAATGAGTAATTGGTGAACAGTTGTTTTTAAATCGTAATGCAAGCGGAACCTTTGTTTGATAATAATTTGACCTCGATTTCCATTCAATAAAATGTCGTGTTATAAATTAAAAAATAACTACCTTAAATGTAGTGATATCTTAAGTCAGTAACAGCCACTGGTTATTGGTGATCAATTTTGTCTAGAGCATATGTTACACAACTACAAACCCTAACGTCGCAGGTCCGATTCCCGCTGAATTCAATCCACCATTTTGGTGACCTCGGTCTATGACCACGTTCCTCACTCGCCATAAATGCTTGACGCCATCCAAGTCGTCAGGTTCACTTGACTCAACATTAATAACACACACCCGCTCACCACATCTCTTGGCGTTATAAAATCATTCGTCGCTCTGCAAACTCCCTGGGGGAGGACTATTGTGGTGGTATCTTAGTGAGACAGTAACATCCACAGTGCACCGGTGATCACTTTTGCCTGATGGTTATGTTACGCGGTTAAAAACCCAAAACATTGTGGGTTCGATTTCCGCCCAATTCAATCTTGGTAATTGGTGACTACATTGGAGACCTTGGACGATGAACCTTCAAACAGCTGTTGTGACGCCATCTACACGCAACAAATGCCAAACAATTCAAAATCAACAAAACTATTTCTACCAGCAACCATAAGTCGTCAGACTCACTTGACGCTATAGACGCAACTCTTATACGCTAGCCATAACGCTTGGTGCTATAAAATTGGTCGTCTTTCCGCAGACTCACTGATGGGGAAAGTATTGTGAAGATATTTTAAGCCAGTAGTAATCCCTGGACATTGGTGATCCCTTTTGTCTAATGGTTATGTTATGCGACCGCAAATTGAAGGTCGCTAGTTCGATCCTTGGCGTTATTCAATCTCTCCATTGGCTTGGAACCTAACACAATCGGCCACTTAAATAACTATTAGCTGTAGAATCAGCACTGAAAGATGGTCATTATTATTTATCCAGTAAATTAAGGTTTATTCCTAATATAAAAGGGTCATCTCATATGCTGTCTAAAACAGAAAAACCCAAGAACAGTTAACCCTTCTTCGTAAATATTTATGGAATTAAATTATAAATGCAACCCTATGCAAGAAAATAACTAAGATTATTGCAATGGATTCTTATATATCACTCGCCGAATTCCATGAATACGGAGAAAGCACTTCACTTGTTTCTAAATAATGTTTCCATAAAGTTTTAAAAACTGTTTGATATTACAAGTAAAATAAATACAACCACATAATTTATTTATAAAAGCAATTATACATATATATATAATCAAAGGTAAAGCTAAAAGTTAAGATAAACTAACATCTTTCTAATATGAATTTAGAGACATGTTTCAACAACATAAATTCACCCGATAACGCTTTCCGCATAACTAGATTTTCTGAAAACTAACATATCCTCAGTGTTGTACGAGATTCCTTCCATCCTCATTTATATCTCATTAAATCAAGATACAATTTATATGAGTAAACACATCTTTATTAAGACACATCTGGTAATCTGGAACTTATCATAACGTTTAATGTCTTCCTGTAAAAACTTGGTTTCAATTTGTTCTTAGGGTGAGCACTTTTCTTTCTATCTATAATTTTATAAAGTTCATAAATCACGAACCTCCTTTATTCCATTCTTATATTTTTCCAAGAAAATCAGTTTTTCTACATTAAATTGTTGGAAAAGCAAATAAAAACGTGAGCAAACACTATTTCTTTTCTCGGATTTTCAGCTTTTAATGGGTTGCTAAAAGCTGAAATTTCGGTCACGAGTCTCTAATAACCCTCTCCATGATTTACGATTTGACTTAGTGGAAGTGAAAAACTGCTATGATAGCTCAATTTTTTCAGCCCAAGGCTATATAAAAGCTAATTCCCCCATGGAACAATTTTTATGTTTTAACGAGAAGAGAGTAGAATATGTTTAAACGAGCTTTGCAACGAATTATACATCTGAGATAATAAAATAAAAAAGGGAGATTAGAAAGCCTTTTTCGCAGGGAAATATAACTAAAGTGGTTAAGAAAAGAAAACACCGAATATATGGGCTTTTTTTAATGAATGCGCCTGCAGTGTTTGTTAACACAGTAAGAATTATATTTGATATTGTTCTTCGCTCAAAGTTAGGTTACTTCTTTTAAATTTTTTGCATGTTTTAAAATGCAGGCACTTTTAACCGAATGATTTTGTTTCATGTTCTTAAGGCCGAATATTATTTTGAATAAGTAAGTTACTGGAACATTGAGTTTCGATAATAAGCGGTTTTGTAAGTTTTAAATAAAAGATGTCCCAGCATTAAGGAACGATTTGAATTTGACACAATTCTTGCAGTAAAGTGTTGGTAACTTTATTCGAAAATCATTTTAACAGTTGTTTGTTTAGGATTAGTAAAAATGGAGCGTTGCACGATAGAACAATATTTCTAAAATAATTATGGCTATGGTGACTTGGTGATAAGGTCTAGGCTTTGGAGTCAAAGGGTTTCAGATGTGAGACCTGATTTCACCGAAGAATCTTCGTGTAAAGGGGACTGTTGCACTTTAAATTTGTAGAGCCAAATGTCTTCCTGGTGGAGTGTAATGTGGTGTGGTGTAGAGAGTAAAGGGGTGCCAACTCAGTTGTTAGTTATTTAGACGCTGTTCAAAAGAATGAGGCCCGTCCCAAAACAGCCCTGGTGTAAGTTTACAACAGGACGTTAATACAACTAAATCAAACAAAACTTCAAAAATAATGAAAGTCATTCGACCAAAGTCCAAAAACTTAAGATTTGGTCCCTCTAGATCATAGGCTCTCAACCTTTTTTTGAATTGGTGCCCCCTTTTCTAATGAATATTTCAATACCGCCCCCAGCCCATTCCAAAGAAATAAGAACGTACATAATGCTTAGTCAAAGCAAGAATTAAATTTTTAAAAAAATTACAAATAGATAGAATATTGCTGGAGTTGTAACACTACTGAATTTCTTCTTTATTTAAAAAAAGTTTTAGCTTACCTGTTATAAGGACAGACGGGTATTTTGATGATACGAATAATCCATAATAAACTATTGCTTTCTACGTAAATAAATTTGCAGTTTCAGAGAACAATAAAAACGCATAAGTAATTATATTTAAAAGTATTTTTATTAAAATTTAAAGACATCAAATTTCCAACTTAATCAAGGAGAAGGCTGAATTTGATGAATTTTAAGGAGCTTGTTAATATCGGGTTCGATTTTCCTTAAAACAATCGTAAATCGCCACTTTCAGTAACATGGAGTTGATTTCCTTTTTATGTTACCAAATGTTGCTACAGCATTAAATACGCGTTCTGCTAAATATGAAGATGTGAATGCCATCAGAAGTCGTGGAACAATTTACCATAATCATGAAAACAGTTGCGAAATCAACTTCTGCAACCAAAATTCTTGGTAGCCATTCTTTAATTTATTTTTTTGTTCCTCACTTGTTTTCAGTTCTATTAGTTCTTCTAACCGAGGTGATCCTATTGTGTTGATATTAGAAAAAGGGTTCAAAACCCAGTCTGGATGTCCACGTTTAAAATGTCCTGGAATCGTTCCTTGAAGTCATTGTAGACCATATAGTAAATTTTGTCACGTCCCTCAGTGCCATATCAATGCCTCCTAATTTCCTCTGGGTCATTTACTGTCCCCCTGAAAACTTCAAGCGCCCACAAGGGGGCGTTATCCCCCTCGTTGGGAACCTAAGCTCTAGATCAAGGATGGCGAACCAATAGCACGCGTGCCATTGGTGACAAGCAGTACAATATTTTCGGCAAGCCACTGATCTGTGTACATTTTAATTCAAAATAACAAAGCATACTACATAGTATTACTAACAAACCTGAGTGGTTTTTGGCGTTATCTTAGGAATTTAATTTATAAATTTACTATTTACATCATATCTATTTGATAAAAGTATTATCAGTTACAAAATTTAATTTCGAATCTTTTCAGAGATGATAACCTTGAATCATCCCTAGGAGAGCACTCATTTATTAACGTCTTGCCTTAGTTATGTAACATTTTCAGAGATTCTCACAGTTCAAAGAATTATCCGAAACGCTCTAGTTTATTACGTACCCTTAAGGGATTTCATTTGATAAACGGAATTTGTTCCTATTCGATTTGTTTGGAAATTGCAGAATTTGAAATGCATCTAATTGATTTCGAGTCTAGTTCAGTATGAATTCAAAAATGTATTGAAACAAGGAAAAAAGTTGGAATTGATTGAAGCAGAAATATTAACCTGCAATACAACTAAAAATGCCAGCAACGAAATTTTGGAAAAATGGAGTTCAGTTCTAGGCATATTTAACTGTTTGTAGAAGTAGGTTTATTCTATTTTTACCATATTTTCATCTGTCTATGTCTGCGAGTAATTATGAATAACAATAACAGAGATGAATAACAATAAAGACTCACCGAGAAATCGCTCAGCAAATGACTACAATTTAAAGTGAATTCTGTTAAAAATAATATCTAATAACACTAAGATAATTTGTTATCGAATCTGCAATAACAGAAGTCACACGAATGTTGCTTTAGTATAAATATCAAGTATAACTAAAACATTTACTGTTATATAAAGAAAAAAAGAATTTTTTGTTGCAAATAGAGTTTTAACTCGTGATTATTAGGATAGTAATAAAACTAAAGAATAATGAGTGAAAATTATTAGACGGCACGTCTGTACTTCATTAAACATTTCTATAGAAAAAATGGCAAATTGATCCATGAACGATCGCTACCCCTGCCCTAGATCATACGATTTAACAGCATTGAACTTTTTATGGGATTGTTTGAATTTAAAAGTCTGTGCCAACAATCCCGTAAGCACGTGTGAGTTGTAAGAGGAAATTAATCTTTGCATAAACGAAAACCAAACATATTTATGCAAAATGTTCATGAAAAATTTCACAAAAAATGCACGATGCTCCAGCAAAGTGGCGGATGTCATTTTCCCTATGCATTATTACATCCATAACTCTATCCTGTGTACTTCCCGATCAAATAAAAATATAAGGTATCCAACAACTTTCGAAGGAAAAATTTTGAAAAAATGTATTTTTTAAAAACTAATTAAAATTATGGTTTTTGATGAATTTTCAATTACAATATAAAATAATATAAATACAAAAAAATATTTGTGAATATATTATTTTTGAGGAATAGGAAAATGTATTTTAAATTTCAATGAAATTTAATCAAAATGGCTAACACTCTAGACAAAAGTGTAACAGAACAATCCTATTTTTCTTTGCACACAAGTTATAGAATATGAATGTAATGAACCAAAATCTAAGAAAAAAAGTTGATTTTCAAAGAAGTTATGGGTAAAAAATACGTATATATGCATTTCCCACTAATTTCACAACATAATTTTACTAAAAACCCAATAAATGAAAAAGTATTTGACCAACAATAAAACTTTTGGTTCATTTCATTGCGAGTATTTAAAACACACGCAGGAATTTTTTTGTAATTACCTTTATTGGTTTTTGAGAAATGTTAGAGGTGAAGAGTTTTTATGAAAATTAAAGTCTTGAGGAAATTTAAATTAATGACAAATTTTAACTAAAAAATATGTGACCCTGAATGATAGGTCAGGTCTTTTTTTTTCCAGAAAAAATAAACTGTTCTGAAAAGAGAAAAGTCTGAACTACTGAAATAACAATAAAAAATAATTCGCCAATGTGGTCGATAACCAGTGTTTTTAACTTAGTCAGATACCTTAAAGACAAAAAAAAACCCATCTTCATTGAACAAGTCTTTCTTTCATGTAAATTGGTTACTTTCTTTCATGTAAATCATCTACTAAATCATTTGAAAACTATTTTCTTGAAAATAAATTTATTTAATCTATTATACGTCTGATTTATTCAAACAGACGGAAGTTTGTTTGAAGTTTAGCATATTTGATAGGTTTTGGTTTGATACAATTGAAAAATTCCATCTATTCTAAAAACTATTCCATCGAAAATTTACATCTATTTGTAAATCACAGAAGCTAAAAAATTCTATATCATAATAACCACATTCAACCATTAACAATACAAAATTAACTTTTAGTTGTAAAAGCTTTTGATGGTTATGTAAGGTATGACATTTTAGCATTCAAAAAAGGATTAAATTTTCTTTGAAATGTTTTTGCTTCCTAGTTTGTATAGTTTCCTTCTTTTAATGAAAGTGTTTTAGTTCATATAAATCTTAAATTATATTTTTAATAAAATTTGATCTTTGTTTTTTTTGAAGTGGCTTTGTGTTAGGTTATTAGCTGATGTGCTGCGAAAGTTTGGAGAAGGGATGCATTCTCAGTTATCTTTCTCGTCATCTGACCTCGGTTCAAAATTATAATATCATCCCGAAATAGATTTAGCCGTGCTTAAAAACGGAATATGAATGTAACTAAACTAAATTATTTTGTATAACAATTAAAAATAAATTTTATAAATTCTTCACATCATTTTGTTGATGTATTTAATCTGTATAGATCTTTATGTAAGATGAAAGATTGACTTGTATTTTTATTTTCTTCTAGATTAAAATCGCAATTGTATTTGAATAATATGAGACAAGTATTTACAAAAATCTAGTATTATAATTAGAAGAAAGACATAAACTCTAATTGAATTGAAGTATATTTTATTTCAATTTTATTTACAAGAATTCATGATATTTCAAACTGTATAAAATTCTAACTGTAACCATATAAAGTTTGAATGTACTTTATCGATGAAAACTTCTTTTCAACTCTTCTGCAAGCCATAAATATAAATAACCGTTGCCATCATTTAAAAATATTTGATATATGCATTGGTCTGGATCTATACAGCTGAAGATTTTCATTTTAAACGAAATAAAAAAATAATAAAAAAAACATAATAAAAATATTAAATACAGAAAATTGTAAAAGATTTACATGCAGAAGTAGAGCAATAGAAATAAATACAATTAAATATAAAATACAAAACCCAGGATTTCATGTAGTACAAAAATCAAGTAATTTCAGTTATGTACTAGAAACATTTGAATTCTAAGAATATTGATAAAAATTTATTCGGATTATATACGAATTTTTGAATCTTAAAATAAATAAATACATTGTTTAAATTAAATATTACATTAATTAACTGCCACAGTGTGATCGATCAAAGGAACAAATGGCTAGCTTAACTCACTGCAAGATTTTATGTTCAAATGATACCTATTCTGCAAGAGAAACATTAGTATTAATACGAAAGAAGCATCATTGCTAATAGAAATAAGTAGCAATGCTAATACGAAAGAGACATCATTGTTGATAAAAAAAATTCTAAATCGATTAAAAAAACAAATGGCTATCTTAATTCATTGTAAGATTTTATGTCCAAACGATACCTATTCTGCAAGAGAAACATTAGTGTTAATACGAAAGAAGCAGCATTGCTAATGAGAAAGAAGTAACAGCGCTAATACGAAAGAAGCAGCAATGCTAATACGAAAGAAACATCATTGTTGATAAAAATTCTGCATCATATTGTCATCTGATTGTATTACCTCAGAGAAAAGTATATAAGAATAGATTACTTCTGGGTAACTTAAAAAACAGAGGCTATATTGCCAAGTGATTCGAGAGAAATCGAATGAGCTTAAGCGAACCAAATGTAAATCGAATACATTTTATTTAAATTTTATTTATAAGAAGTTCAAGACATTTCGAACTGCATAAAATTCTTATTTCTAACCGTAACCACACAAAGTTTGAATGCAGACGATTCGTTGGAAAAGTTTGAATACGAAACGTTTTTTCAACATTAGATGTAAAAAAGAACAAGCTTGAATGAACTGTATAAAAATCGAATATATTCTGTTTTATTTTATAGGCCAGAATTCAGAATGTTTGAATTTGTATAAAATGCTTATTATTATTATTTATATATAATTGAAAAATAAGAATTTTGTAAAATGTAAGAATTATTTCAACATTAGATTATGTGTACAACATAAGTCTCGCTGTCCTTTTTTACTTGGCATCTTTTATTTCGACCTATTGCCCTTGAAACTGAAAAAAAGCCTCTTATAATGCAAAGGGGGGGGTTCAAATGAAAAGGAACGAAACGACACTATGGATATAAATGCAGGTTCTTCAAAGTTTGCACCATAAGCCTCAGCACAACGATCGCATTGATTAGCAAGCCGAAGGATTCCTTGTTCCCAGAATTCCTGTCGCCGTGACTAGACCCAGTCCATCACAACGTGTTTGAATTCTACGACGAAGGTCCGCTATTTGTTGAATTCTTCGAGCACATAGGAGTCATTAATCCCAATCTGTACTGTGAGACACTCCAAAGACTACGCAGGTACATCAAGAGCAATAGATCGAGTCTACTGACAGAGGGTGGGATTCTACTCCATGGTAACACGCTTTTACAAGTGTCCAGGACACGCACGCTGAACTGGATAAGTGGGATCAGCTCGGCCATCCACCCCACAGCCGGGACATGTAGCCCATAGATTTTTTTTGGGCTTGGACCTCTGAAAAAAATCTTAAAAGGAGGCGTCTAGCATTAGATCTATCTTGTAATTTTCATCTGTTTTTGTGATTTTCGAATTATGGATGACGTATTTATCTATATTTCATTGTTTCCTTGTCAAGGCATGCTTGTTGTTCAGTATTGCCCCTCATTTATACAATTAATGCACTTTTCAAACTACTATACAATTTTCAATTTCAAGTTCGCCACTCGAACGGCGAACTTGAGAACGCTGTGAAGGACTATGGTTTCGTCACGGCCACAGGCAATTTGGGAGCAAGGAATCCTTCTGATCGTTAATCAATGAGATCGTTGTGTTCAGCTCTATGGTATATATTTTGAATAAAGGCTTCATTTATACCCACAGTGTCGTTTTGTATCTTTCCATTTGAAGATACTTTGAATTCTTAGATCTAAGAAAAAGAAATAACAGGATATGTGATTAGCTAGGGTTCAAAATAAGGAATATTATTCATAAAGCATGTAAATAAATTTGCAAAAAATATTTGTTTTATTTATGTTTCTATTTCAGTAGCAAATTTGCACAAGCCTCCATAATAAATAGAACATCATGTAAGCATAATATGAATAATTAATATTGTTCTTAAAAATGAATTTTATTCATAAATCGATCACACACCATAATTATAAAAAAAGAAAGAAAAGAAATTCAAAGATTGAAATTTTACTAAAGAAATACATAGAAAACAATCAAAATAAAAAGTTTAACATTTGCCCATAATAACTATAATGGAAGACAATTATGAGCAGATATTTTATTTTCGATGTCAACTTGAAAGTTCAACTTCACCATCAATATTTTTATATGCAAGGGTTAATTACATTTGGAATTTTAATAGTAATGATATGGATTAGCAAGTAATGAACTTCCAGCAATTCTTAAATGATATTTTCATGCATTTAATGAAATATTTTTGGAAACATCAAACATATTTTGTCTTGATATACTGTGAAATTATAATAACCTAATCAATTAAACGTTTAATTTAACAAGATAATTAATATTGCAATAAAATTAATTAACAATATTTCCGATCTTATCGAAACACTACTGAAAACATTGAAAATAATATTCTTAACTTGTCCCAATTTTACTATTTTTACGGAGGATTTAGTTGATTACAAATTTTTATAACAAAATACAGGGTGGTTACAATGAAACTTCCCTAATGAACAGATCCTACAAAGCAAACAGTTGAACGTATTGCTGCGAAATTTCATATATAGACAATACACGAGATGCGCTCATGGAATTTTGAAAAAAAAAAAAAAAAAAAACCAAAATGTCTAGAAGGCGCTTTTTTTGGAAAAACTTCATTTTTATCACAAACCATCAAAACAGAATATAAAAAATAATAACAATCCTGAACAAGAATTATGAGTAATAAAATGTAGAACAGGGAAAAGCTGTAAATTCGAGGGAAAAAAAACTGTCGAGATTTGCAAGTTTGCGAAGTAGAAAAGGCTTTATGCAAAATAAGTTAGAATTTGAAACGATTGCTTACATTATCCTGTTTAATGTCGATTTTTCTTGTTGTCATGATGACGGTATCTAGTTGCAGCGTTGAATGACTTAAGCAACTTCATAATGCTTTGTTAGTGAAGAATTACAGCTGCTCAGTTACGATCAGCTGTTGAACACATTGTCCATCGACTCGAAATTTCGCAGGTGAATGAGGGTGATCACATGAAGCACCTTTTCCTACATCATTTATCCTAAGAAATTAACAGTTGTTCCTCTTGTATAATTTCGACCTATCTGTTCCTGTTTCTGCAAACTGCACTTTTTCTCACAAACAGAGTACTGTTATTTTTTTCTTATCTTTACTTAATACGTTTCGATGTTTTAAGATGATCAGAGACTAGTCAATAAATGTTAAAATTGATTCTGTATTCCGTTTTGGTTGTTTATTGTGTTAAAATTAAAATTTATCTGGAAAAGGCACCTTCTGGTGAACATTTTGGAACTAAAAAAATATCGTTCGAAGTTCCATAAGAGCATCTCGTGCATAGCTTATTTACGAAATTTCATTGCAAACCGCTCATCTTTTTGATGTATGGGTATTGTTTATATGGTAAGTTTAATTAAAACCATTCTGTAAATATAAGTCTTACGAAGCGAATATACCGTTGCATTCTCAGAGATGGTTTAAAATGTTCATCTTTAGATTTTACCAAGTTTACATGCCAGTATTTGAAATAGGGTTGCAACAAGAAGACTCACTATTTAAAATGTTAAACCTTGCTGATTTCAACCAAATGAATTTTTAGTTCAAAGTTTTTAAGTTGATTGAATTTATGAAGTTTAAATGTTACATTTAATGCAGAAAAATTATTTCTTTTCCTCAAATTCAAATTACATATCGGAAACAGTGTAAAAATAATTTTATTTCAACTTAAAAAAATTTCGTTGTATGCAAACATATTTAAAAAAAAGGTATGAAATATTTTCTTTATTATTTTTATTCCACCTCTCATTCGATAATAATTTATTGCTCTAACAAACTGAACATTTTTTAGCTAATCGAAAAGAATAAATTCTAATTTTTCGTAAATATACTTTCAAGCTTCTGAAGGATATTTTATTATTATTTTAATGCATTCCACTTTCAGCATTCCTTTGATATAAAACTCTTTAAAAATTAAGAACAACAAAATTTATACAAATAATAAAAAAAATCCTCATTTTTATTTGAATTAATTCTCTTTATTTAAATCATAAAATATACATGAAGATTTTTAAAAATGCATTTTCTATTATAAAAGATGATAAAGTATAAAATACTAACTTTGGAGACCAAAAAAGTTCAGAATATTTTTGGTAAATGCTTGACTTTATTTTCTTCAAGAAGTACTACTCCGAAGATATTTATCCCTTTTAAAGCATCAGTGAATGGACCAATCGCATAAATTCATGGATGAAAATTTTAATAAGGTATTTACATCAATAAAAGTTTGTAGTTAAGTGATCTTCCATGTATTTTTCAAAAAACTCAGATGTACCATTTGTAATAATGTAAATATCGATACGATGTTGAATTATATAGATATATTATCTTGATTTTAACTTTAAGTATCATAATTTGGATATGTGTGGGATAAAATTGAAGTAGAAAATTTTGTTTTATCATTAGTATATACCAAATTTCAAATACTTAAAACTAGGCAGAAATTCGTTATTTTGGAGTAAGAATTTTCATTCCATATCAAATTTAAATTTGCAGTAAAAATTGGTAATTGTTTAAACACTTTGTTATTATATCATAAAAGAAAATGACCAAGGTACTGAATACTTAAGTCTGCTCCTATTTTTAATCTGAACAGTACCAATAAATATGTAAGATTTAAATTCCAAAAACCATTTTTTAAAGAATCACAGAATTATTAACCATTTTAATACTAGTCAATTCACATTTTTGCTTAAAATTTCAAGAAAAAATAAGAATTGCTGGATTATGAATGTACAAGATAAGTGAAATCTAAATGAAATATTTAATTCCATCTACATGAAGGTGCAGTTATTAATACGTGCAAGAGCTATATCTAAGAACTATACAACATATTTCTTATTTTATTGTTTATCATTCAATTATTCATTCTTTTCTCTTCGTATGAGCCAACATTATATTTCATAGAACACTTTAATCTGTGTAATATTTTTATATTGCTATTTCAACACTTGTGAATAAAAAAGATAATAAATTGAAACTTAGCTTTTTATATTTGAAATTTATTATGCAAAGAATATACAGCAATTTTTTTCTTACTTTCTGCAAAATGAAGTTGAAAATTGATTCTATGAGATTAATAGATGAAATGATATTTATGCAGATTTTTTTTTCTACAAACAGAAAAAAAAATCTGTAAAACTAAATTTATAACAACTGGCATAACTATCTCATAAAAGTGTCAAGAGGTTTTTCTATTAATTTTTTTAAATATAAGTTAAAACATCCTTTTGAAATTAATATTTTGTTTGAAATAGTGAATTACTTTTTTTTGTTTTTAACAAAGGGAATTTACTGTAATTCTTGAACAAGTATTTTTATCATTGTCATAGTAAACTAATACTTTATAGAATAGGTATATAAATTATATACTCATGTTCATTTTAGCATAAATTCAGCTAAATCCAATTGTTTAAAACTAATATTGTTTAATAACTTAATGCTGCTTCAGATTTAAGTAAAAGGAAATAAAAAAAAAAATGTTCGAAAAAAAATTAAAGCAATGACCAGGAGAATGAAGAATTGTTATATAAGAATCAAACACCGATTAAAAACTTCTTAAAATAATGATAAAGACATTTGTAGAAATAAAAAAATAAAAGGTGACTGTTAGTTTGGCATTCATAAATTATTACGCACTAATAATATCTTAAGAAAAATTCCTTCATTTGGCATTAATAATATCTTAAGAAAAATTTCTAAAAAATTATCTATTATTTTTTTAAAGAGTAGCAGTAAATAATGGTGTTGTTTAATAAAACTAAATACATAATTTGTTTCAAAAATGCAGTTACAACTTATTCAAATTTAAATTATTCGAATTGCATTATTCGATATATATTTTTATTTCATTATTGTATACATATAAATATATGTTGCAATACCAATCTGAAATATTACCAATGTTATAAATTTGCTCTTTAGAAGAAATCTATTTATCAATCCATTTTACATTTTATAACCATTTAAAGTATGAAATGCTATAACAAAAAAATGCATTTAACTCGATTAATCTATATATCGCATTCATATAAACATAATTCGGTGAAATGTTCATTAACATAGAAATTTGAATTAACACATGCACTGGAAAAAAGTAATTTTTGAATCAAAATCCAAACATTCTGACCAAACCTTCAATGCTAAATAGCTCTTAATGTAGTTATTTACACTAAAACATTCGTTGTAATTCTTTTATGAACCCACAAAACCTTAATATATATTCATCTGCTCCATATCAATTCTTTATATATATATAAATAGCTGGTCTAATCTGTATACAACAGCATTCTCACCTCAAAGAAGTATTTTAATGAAAATTCCTTTTGTACTTTTAACATTTTCAGAATATTTCATTATAAAAAGCTTTTCTAAATTGTAGCATATTTTGAAAACTGCAATGTTAATAAAGCTTAACATATGCATCATTAATTCAATGCCTTTTATATATTTCAGTTCTAAAGGTGAGCAAAATCTCATTATAATCATGCAACATCTGCAGTGAGGAAACTAGACGCTGACAACGTGATTACAGAGGGATCATGTGATCATTCAATTACTGCTAGTATTAGATGAGAGCTTATTGATGGAATCAACAGCCATGTAATTAAATTGAGATCACTAAATCTACCAACTAATTCCGGTAGTAGAATTTAGCAAAAATGATAGTCACATGATTCCAGAGCTATCACATGATCTTCACGCAATTACCATTCCGATAGGATCAGTATCAGATAATATTTTACCTATATTCTAAATTCGTGGATAATTATTTTCAGAATATTGAAGATGATGTGGTTGCATAGAGATTAGACTAATCTATTATCATTGTATTGCTGGTGATATGTACACATACACAGCAGTTTTCAAGGATTTTCAGAAATGTAAACATAATTCACACAATATAATTAATATTTGCTATTGATAGACATTTTTAAATAAATTATTTACAAGAAACAGTAAATGATGAATATATATTTACCATGAATGACACATATTGCTTCATTTTGGTCCAGTATTTTATTCACAAATACTTAGACTTACTTTAGTTACTACATAATTAAGAATTAATTCTATTCAAATGAAACACAGATTTCCAATCTCGTTTTATATATATATATTTACAGTAAAAAGTAAGAACTTCCTTATATAAGAAGACTATATAGTTGAGGAAATGTTGTAAAGTCAACCCTGTTTATTATAGTGTCGTTCTCGCTATTAATTCATTTTGTCTTGGTCCCGATTTATTGTTATTTTATTTATTTCAGTGGTATTCAAGTCGTATTTATTTAACATTACAATAATAAAAATTAAGAAAAAATCTAGTTTGAATTGCTCACACAGGGATTTCACAAATATTTAAATTCATATATAACGGTAAAAGAAATTAGCAACATTGCTATCGAAACTAAATTAAAATTCGAGTATTATGGAAATTTTCTTGTAAAGAAATATAAACCTGGGAAAACTGTTGCAATGACAATCGCATCGATTTTTAATTACTATATAAACTGATTTAAAATAGCTGAATGTATCCGATAATGGTCATTATATTTTGTGTTATAAAGTGATGAATATTTAAGTAAGAAACATATACAGTAATTAAGAATATTTATTTCAATAAAAGTTCTCAGATAATCTTTAAAATAAATTTAATTATTTCTCAACAAACTGAAATTTTCGATGCTTAGACTAAGGAATTCTACACCAAATTTTTTTCTTCCATTTTTGTAGATGAATAATATCTTAAAATATCTTTCGAATCTTATAAAAAAAGACTTATATCGGAGAGCAACTAAAATAACAACAATAATAAAAAAATCTGTACTATGCCATTCTATTTAGTATTTCATCTTGTAGCAGTCTTTTGGGGTTCTGTATGTTAAAAAGTCAATTTTTTTGAAAATTTATGGAATTTTAAAAGAAATTGATACTAATAATTAAACATGTTTCTTTATGAAAAAGAATATGGTTTTCAGTTAATTTTTTAGGAAGTTGCACTGATATTTATAATTGCATTTACATACATTTTAATGATTTTACATCTTTAGATGCTGTTTTACTCAAATTTTAATCTCTGATAGAATTGTGTGCTTAAAAAACATTCAAATTAAATTATATTGTGTATAATTTTTTTGAGATTTGATATAACTTTTTAACATGTTCTGCAGTTTTTTAATTAGACTAAATAATCTATTAGCTTGAAAATATTTTAGTTGTTTTAATGCTGCCAATATGAAAAGAAAATTGAAAATTTTGTGTTCATCATCAGTCGAAACCTAACATTTAAAGAATTGCTAGAAATACAGCTTATATTTTGTTTCGAAAATCGATAATAAGTAAATTATTTGGAAAAAAAACCCCCTCTAAACTAGAATATTTTTGCTTTATTCCGGTTTTGATCTAAGAAAGTTTTCTTTAATTTTTCTGAAAAGAAATTTCGACTTAACTGCCAATTTTGGGTTTTTTCATGTTTTTTTCAAGGTTTTATATGCAAATAGCTAAATGTACAGCTATTTTCAAATATTTTTCAAAAACTCATCTCATACATAGTCACGTACCTCAGGCGATGCCTTACTTGATGTATTTTTGTAATTCATAAATAATAGTAGAATCGGAGGTTACTTAACCCTCTGACTGATCCTCTCGTGATTTCCACGGGCAACTCAAATGTAGCAAAATCTGCTCATTCCACGATTTCCGCTGGCATGTGTTTTTCTTCCTTTATTGAGGAGTGCACTCCGTTCCCCCTCCCCCGTTTAAACATTGAAAAAATTTATATACTGTATTAGACGTACGTTTTGGCCAACAGATGTATTTAGTTGTGTACTAAATTGCATTTGAAGACACGAGGTATTACCGATCAATCTTCACTTTTTGCCGGTTTTTTCTTACAGAAATGGCAGCTAGGAAACTTTCAGTGATTGGCAGAGTGTATATTCCTGATAACTTATCAGATTCTGAGAGTGATTTTTGTTTTGATAGTGATATAGATTTTTCCAATTGCTCCTCAAATAGGGATGACTCTGATCGTGATACAATAAACTTAGAGAGTTAGGCAGTGGTACAAAATTGATATGAATATTCCTTCTCTTTAATTTTATTAATTTTACTTCTTTATAATATGCAATAAATATAAATTAACTTTAATTAAACTGAAATTTATTAAAAAAATTTTTGGTGATAACATCTGAAATCGGTTTCTCTGACAACTTAGTTTCTCCAGATAAAAATATATAAAAATATTTTCTAGAAAGAAAAAACACATTTTTCTACTAACTCTCCAATATATATAATCTTAAAATATGCAAAAAATAAAGTGATTTTGATCCTTAATTTGAGTAGTCAGAAGGCTAAGGTCATAAAATATTAGATCCAAAATTTGAAATTAAGGATTGATTTTCCCTTTGTATAAATAAAAGAAATTGAAATTTCTCTATTTTAAAATAAATAAATTAATAACAAAAATGAGTAATCGTTTCACACATTTGACACACCTGTATTTCATTTGAACAAGTCTACTGTACTTTCATTATACTCCAAATCTGAAATATAGAAACCTTCAACTGGATTAATCGCATACTCTTATTTACTAAAGAACATGGAGGTTGTCGCAAGACTTAGATCTTGAACAAGCCTTCTTCAGAATCCTCTTTAATATTCCTTTGGCTTTACATCCGGCACATCCGGGACACTTGCCTCCCCTCAACTTAGCGCCTCCAGCGGCTGAACCGAGACTTACAGATTCCCTTTTCCGAAGAATCTTTTCCATGGAAGACTGTTTCAGTCTTATTTGGGACAGGATGCCGACCAGCAGTTCATCCACGTGGTGATTTATCCCGGCAGAAGTTTCGATGAATTTACTGCCTTCCTCTATTGCCAATGAACGACCATCTGAAAAGAGATTCATGGAGTATATGTATTAGAAGTTACCATAAAATTCTTATGATTAATCATATTTCATCTATAGGATCAAAGTAATTGCCAAAAGAGTTATCTCCTCAATTCCAACTACTTAATTGATCCCATTAATTTTCATCTTTTAATCCATAGATGAATCATCGATGCTCGCCAAATTTCTTACCATTCTTCACATCTGAAAGAAATCTCAAACTACTTCAAGACGCATTCTAGGGTAGCAGTGGCCATATGAAAAGGTCTCGGCTTCGGACCGGTTCGAGACTTTATTCCACAGGATAATAGTTGTGAGTGCGGTTGAAGTGCGCGTTAAATCCGTCGGCACGAGGGCCCCTGATAGCTGCGAATGTTCGTACTTTTCATGTTTAATCCGTAACCGTATCATCGATGCTTGTAAAACTTCGCACCATTCTTCAAATTTGAATGAAATCTCTAACAAACTACTCCATGACGCATTCTAGGGTCAAAGTGGCCAAATGGAAAAGTCTCAGCTCGGACCGGTTCGAGACTTGATTCCACAGGATAACAGTTGTGAATGCGGTTATAGTGCACGTTAAATCCGTATAGGCCAAACAACCGCCCGTTGGTTGTTGCGGATGTTTGGAGAGAGAGTGCCAGTTCAAATGCCGTCTTCATCATCTGACCGAGATTCAAAGTTATGAAGTCTGTTCCAAAATAGCCCTAGCTTTACTCTAAAACTGAACGTTTAATATAACCAAATAAAACTCTCAATACGTTCTATAATGAATGCACCTTGTAGTGGTTTGTCTGCCTTTTTTAGATTTCTCTCAAAAAATTGGTAGAAGGGAACCAAATTGACAAAATCAAATATTCTACAGGTTCAATATCTGTCCTAATTTTGATATTTTTACTTAATATGTCGATAACCTTCAATTATCCCTACTGTCATCCATTACTGAAAACAATATCTATAATCATATTTTATTTATAAAATTAAAATAATTGACCAAATATAGTATCATAATCTTTTCTTGGTCTTTTTAATTTCCTTATCATTTTCGTCTCGTTACAAGCATATCCAGCCAATTAAAATGCTGTTTGCTTATTATGATGATATAATTTAAAATAGTACTTACTTTTGTTGTAAAAAAGATATAATTTATCTAATTTGGTTGACGACTATCAACATCTAAGTCTGGTTAATCACCAAACGCAAGTAGAATTTCCATAGACATTAAAATCAAGCAAAATATATCAATAGTAATTTTGATGAAATTGGCGTGTAATATGAATCTGAGGTAAAAAAAAAAACTGTACTTAAATTTTTTTTGATAATCTAATCTGGATCATAGCAATTTCGGTGGATTTTAGCAGAAAATTTAAACCATATATTAATATCCTACTCCACTGTTTTATTTACAAAATTTATTTATTTAGATGTAATGGGAGTAAAAAAAATCTAAACAATAAGTCCTAAAGCTCAAGTATTTACTGTTGTAATGACATCTATTTCATCCTTGTACAATGCTTTCTTTATTTTTAATATTTTTTAATGTCATAAAATCTAAATTCATCCATCAAAATATTCATAACGGGCTTTTTACGGTGTGAAAATTTTGATTTCAAATTTATAATTTAACAGCACAAAAAGTTGATAATCTGAGTGAATAAACTAATTGCCAAAGGCGGCTAGTAAAATACTGCCTTGCAGAATTAGTAATAATAAATACATTTCCCTTATAAATACATAAGTATATCAAATAAATCGTAAATAATTAGTATAGATGCAAATGATTTGACTATCGATTTATGTTTATTTCCACAATCCTTGAATCGAAGCTTTTTTTCGTATTCGCTTCACACTTATTTATAATCGCACCCCTCCATCCACTTTA
Organism: Argiope trifasciata; assembly: GCA_026543055.1. NCBI lineage: Eukaryota > Metazoa > Arthropoda > Arachnida > Araneae > Araneidae > Argiope > Argiope trifasciata. Next base: position 281,638 of record JAPMOQ010043084.1, read on the forward strand.
TATATTTTATGCGCTTTTCCTTTTTATGTTGGTTACTTTCATTTTCCACTTTAAGTTTTAATAATATTTCCTATGCTTATAAACATATACTTGTATTTCCCTGTATTTCCTCTATGCTTATAAAAATACTTGTATCTCTTCATGTATTTCTTCTATGCTTATAAAAAATACTTGTATCTCCATGTATTTCCTCTATGCTTATAAAAAATACTTGTATCTCTTCATGTATTTCCTCTATGCTTATAAAAATTACTTGTATCTCTTCATGTATTTCCTCTATGCTTATACAAAAAGTACTTTTATCCCTTCATGTATTTCCTTTGTCTTCACCACGGGATGAAATCAATCCGAAACACAAAAGGAATTGTAATTTTCGTTTTGCAAGTGTTTCACTTTCCCATTTTTTTTCTTATGTTTTTAAGAACCTTTTCAAATTTACTCCTGTTTGTCTTCTGTTTTTATTCCTATACTTTTTATCTTTTGACTGTCATTATTTTGTCTCTCGATCTCTCCCTATATATATAATATACATTTCTTATCAAAATCAATCTCAGTTTATTACTAATCTTATCACTTAATTATCTTAAATCTTAATTATTTTAAATCTTATTACTAATTATCACAAATCTTATCTCTTAATTATTCTAAATCTTATTTCTTAATTACCTTAAATATTATCTCTAATTATCAAAATATTATCTTCTTCCTCATCTCTTGATTACTTTAAATCTTATCAAATATCTTACCTTTAATCAAATATAATATAATAACCCATCATGGTTTAGCAGTTTTACTGTCGAATTAGAATACCAACAGTAGATTCTATACAGAACATAATGCAGCTTCATACATTGAAATTTCATCTGCAATGCATTCGTATTATTTCATTTTGGTCTAAAAAAATGGAGCTGCTAAATGTAATTTCGCCTCGTCTTCTGTTAGTTTAGGTAACTGCGAGTTCTTCGAATGCAAGAACTGATCAACGAATTCCACATTACGGCAAAACAAATTTCCGCTCAATTCACGATTTTCTTATTTATTCTCTTTGAAGATGTAATTTCTCGAAATAGATTCGTTATGTGTAAAAGGTTAGTTATTGAGTTATTGCTCATTTCACAATTTTCGTTTGCGGAAGATTTTGGAATGGTGAAATCAGCAAGATTTTTTATTAAAAAGCATGAGTGATTAAGTCTTTTTTATTGATGCAGAAATGCAGGAAATGGTATATGTATGGAATTCAGTGTAAAGTTGAGTAAATAACGTATATTTTATTTGTTGTAGAATATAGCATAAATTCCCAAACCAAAATGCAAATCTGATTTATCTTAAATATAAAAGAAAATACAAAATAATTACTTCTAAAGGGTGTCTTAAAACTGACTTAAAATTTGAATTTACCAACATTCGGGCTGTAAAATCTTGGCAACCTTATGATAAAGCATTTGACAACTGTTAATTGAAGGTTAAGAAAAATACAGCGTTATTCGGTTGAACAACATGTTTTCACTGTTGAAAAATATATCAAAATAATGAAACTGGCGGGTACAGTTCGGAAGTTTGAGAATTGGTTCCCTAGATGACGTGGTTTAACGCAATTGGATTTCTTTTAATGGAGTTAATTGAAATCAAAGGTATACGTCAAGAAGCCCACAAGCACGCGTGCATTGGAAGAGAAAATTCAACGCTGTATCAACAAAATTCCGTCACGTCTATGAGAAATAATTATGGAAAATTTTTGTACAAAAGTGTGCCCAAGTGCCAGAAATGGCGTTAAAATTTGTCCTATGTGTTATTCCATAAATAAATCTATCTTGTGCACTCTACGATTCAATAAATCTAAAATAATTTAAAGGGAAAAAAGACGGTGTTTTTTACTTCATTCAAATTTTGCGTTAACAAATTGTTCTGTAGTATAACGCTCCATTTCTACTAAATCTAAATGATCAGATGTCAAACGAATTTCTAATAGGGTTGCCAACACCTTATTGAAGGGTTGTAAATTTAAATCTTGAGAAAGTTTTTGGACAAATTATACTTCTTTAGTTCATAGATATTGTTGATTTCTGAACTTTATTGTTGAAATGTGCAATGCTATTTTTCGCAAAGATTGCAATAGTAAAAAAACCTATCCAAACATATATTTACTACTTAATTTATAAAGAGTAACCATTATAATTATTCATATTATCTGTAAGATAAAATTAAATCTTAGAATTGACTTGCCTTTTTTATAAAAAGAAAAAAGCATTTAAAAATATATTCTTATATAAATTTGTATATAATAATTTTTAAATTCTTCCAAATGAACTCATTTTTCTGTTTAGGGAAATCTGCTATAGTATTTTCCAACCCGTCTTTCAAGAAACTCAATTATCAGCGTTTTTCCCATTAGTATCATTTTTAACTACATATACTAATAGTAGTATCTAGTTATCGGCGGACGAAGAATTTTTTTCCCCATTTACTTTAAATGCGTTTTTCCACTCAAATTTTCGATCGCAGCAGTTTTCTCTGCATTTCTTTAGTTCTTTGAAATCATTATCTAAACTTCAATGGTATAATGTTTTTATCTTATCTTTAATAAGGTTATACATTTCCTTTTCCAAAACTGATAATCTTCAAATATTCTATTTAAATTATATATAAGAAACCCATGATTCATTTAACAAGTGAATTTTCGTAAGCTCTATATTAGCTACTTTCTTATTAATTTTCATTTCAGTTTTAGTTTAAAATAAAACATAAACAAATATTTGCGTTTGTAAAACCCTTCAAATCAATTGCCCTCTTGAAAATTCTTAAATGATGATTAGAGTAAAACAATATATGTGGTTATTAAAGTGTTTCCTAATTACAACATATCATAATATGAAAAGGTCGCTCAGTTTCCACTAATATTTTTTTTGAAAACTGGAGGCAGAATTATTTTGAAAACATTCCGAGGGGGAAGTAATTTGACAATTCTAGATAAAAAAAATCAGAAAACTCAACCATTTACAGTAAGTAAGAGGCAAATAATGTTTGCCTCTTAGTTGTCTTAGCCATGAAGGTTGAATGTATTGGATATGGTATTAGATAAAATTAAATGCTAATTATTTGGTTAAAATGAGGAATTTGACATTGAAAAAATGAGACAGAAAATCATTACCTTCTTTTTAAAAAAAATCAACTTAGTACTTACATTAATTTATGTTCAAAAGGATGAAGCTAATTGGAGAGAATAATCGACGCCTAACTTTGTAACTTAAGAACCTGACCAATTAGCATTGTTATCAGATAAAATAGGACTGATAAAAATTAGTAACTAATTGGAAAAACCGAACATTCTTTGAAATAAGGTCTGCGATTTTTTGTTTTTCAATTCATTGAGCGAAAAGATTAGTTGGTTCCTGTCGACTGCCGATAAAATTCATTTTCTTGTCTTACCTTATTAAGGATCCACCGTTACCTATGGGGCAAATGATTAATACCAGGGAGTAGATTTATCAGATAAGTTATCACAACGGAAGCAAAATAAAACATTGAGAAAAAAAATTATTAAATTTTTGAACATAAATTGCATCAACCTATTAATAAATTGACATCGCTGACCCACACTGAGGCACATGGGAAAAACTAAATGACAGGACCGCCGTGACAACAGCACTGACGCAAACTTTTGTTGATTACTTAGGCATCACAGGCAGTGACACAACACTTTACGTGGGAAGAACGATAACAAATTGCAAATCCTCACCATTTCTGTACCCATCAGAGTGGCGAGAACCAACCATCATACAGGAAGCTTTTCATCTTCATTTCTGATTCCTTCATTGCCGTGAGGGCAACTGATTAGAAAAGACAAATATCAGATTCCAAAGCTTAGTCTTAAAGCAGATATTAAGTAGCTCTGAGTAATTTTATTAGTTGTATCATTACTAAATTATTTTTTCACTAAATCAAAAACAAACCAATTATTTTGTCTCAGAAATAGCTGCTTTTTGGACAAAATGATGGTTGAGTAATGATGATGGAGTAACTATATTTGTTAATATTCGCTTCACACAAGATCAGTTGCAGAAATTATTATATAAATTAACTAAACATTACTAAAATATCTATAGCATTCTTGGACACGGAAATCGTGTGCTTTTGTGTTCGAGTCGGGATGCGTTTATTTAAACTGGGTGGAGGAAAGTTAAAAATGAGATTTTTGCACTCAATAAGAAAGTAAACTCTGCATAAACGTACACTAATGAGTTATTTGAAACTTTTATGTCTCTTGATATTGTTGAAAAAAAAGAAAATAATTTACAATAAAATTCTTTACAGCAATTTTTACATACTGTAAGGGATACGCATGTTAAACTTTAATAAAAAAATAAATAAATTAAGTTTTTCAAATTTCATAATTAACTTGTTTATACAAACTATATAGTAATAATTTTTAACGTTAAAATTCTTCTTTCCTAATTTTTTATTTTTACTTTTTAAATTTTTTGATTACATTTAAAGATTAACAACACTAGCCCCTTTCTATTGCATGTAATGACATATGAAAAATTCTTTTTCAATACCTCTTATGAAAGCTTTTCTGCCACTTAAAATAGTTCATATAAGCAATCAAAACCACATTTTGATTGCTTATAAGAACTATTTTAAGTGGCAGAAAAGCTTTCATAAGAGATATTAAAAAAGAATTTTCACAATACTCACGCATACTTAGAAAAAAATTGGAACAAAAATGTACCTAATGGAACGGAAATCAAGGTCAAAAAATGATGAACATTCCTTGAAATGCGCTTAGATTATTTGGCTTCACCCCTTGTATATTCTTACGAGTAGTATAGAACTTGTTTAAAATAATACTGCTAAATTTCTCTTATAATAACAGTTTGAAAATCAGTAATATGCAGCAGCAGAAAATCACGAGTTACCCTTAAGAAGGACACAAAAAAAATTGAAAATTCATATACAGCTATTTCAATATTTTCAAAGCCACTGATGGATAATTAAAAGATTATTATTTTTTCAAAACTAAGCTTTTGCAGACTTTCTGCTCAAATTAGTTTCTTTAATAAGAGAAAGTCACGTGATTTTTCTATTTAACTAATTGGCAATGATTCATTTTGAGTTGTAAATGTGATTTGATTTCTTTGAGGTTTTGAAAGTAAAGTTTTTATTGAATAATTAGTAATTTCTTCCATTTTGAAAACGGATTTTTTTTTGATTAAATCTAATGGTTTTTTAACGTCCTGGCACGAAAAATATCAGAAATATTTCTTTACAGTCCTTAGTGATCTTTTAAACAGATAAAACTGTCTATTTGCATAATTAGCAATAATTTATAGAACAAAACATTAAACAAGAATTCCAGCTATTGGAGATTGCCTACATATGTCTGTCATTCAAGAAAGTTTGCGTTAAGATATTTATCTACTTCATGGTTCGGTAAAAACTATTATTAAGTGAATATATTGAGCAGTCAATATCTAGTTTCCAACAATTTGTCGAAAGCATGAAGCAGATTAAAGCTCAAAGCTTGTTTAATTCAATTTAAGCCTATTCAGAAAACGAGCTTCAAAGAAAGAATTAGTGGCGAATTGAGAATTAAAGAGGAACTTAAACAGCATTTTGAATGGACAAGCATTTGATTTTGAACTTAACTCCAGAATTAAAAACATTACTTTTTTATAGTTTTCATTGATTGTGTTTGGTATCGATCATGAAAATTTCACAAAATAATTATGAGCATGTAATTGTTTCCAAACTGCCTGGTGTAAATTGAAAAATATTAAATAATAATTAAATCATACATTATTTGACAAAGAATTTTGTTGCCATATCATGATAATATTAATTGTTATAAATTTAAAAATATAGCGTCCATGTCTTAAATATTTTCCCTTGCCGTAACAAACTCCATGGTACATATAGAAAATTGTTACGATTATGGAATATTATATGATTTTTTACGGAAATTTTGCGCTCTCATTAAATATGTTTGAAACATAGCATACCTTTATTAAATTGATGTTTTAATTAAAATGTAACTTGAAAACAAAATTTTCATTAATTCCTCATGACTTTAACTAACAGATTTCTGTTCATTTTCCATATAAATTTTATTTCGGAAAATTGATAAAATTCTAGAAAATAAGTTCAATGGATCGTTTTTGGGGGGGGGGGGGCGTTCTCGATATATAAACTTCTTGTGGGCCAAAAAGTATACCACAAGACTTACAAAGGTCAAATCATAAATGCTTTTAGAATAAATTTCAAATATAAGGATATAGGCACAAATGCAGAGAAAATGGGGGAAATAAGTAAATACACAAATACAAACAAAAATGAAACCAAATTTCTCACATACCATAGAAACATACAGTAAATAATATAAAACAAATAAAGAAGCATAAACAAATACTAATAATAAATTGTCAAAATATAGATACAAAAGTATATATGCAAATATATGTAGGCACACATATTGAAATGTATTTTAAATAATACGAGGAAAAATACTGTTAATATATGAACAAAAGTAAACGAAAGATGATTTACTCTTTTTGAAAGCAAATAAATGAGGAGCCCGAGCTAATTTGTTCTTTAGAAGGGAGTTCCTGTGTTTTTGTCTTTCCGGAATAAAGTTGGTGCATTCAAATAACAATTGCTTGGCATCCTGGACTACACCATTGTAGCAGGAACATCTATCAGTCGACAATAAATTGAATCGTTTTAAATAAGCTTCCCAGTTTTCCTGCCCAGTCAGAAACTGGATGAGCTTAAAATTTGACAAAGACAAGTGCAATGAACTCAATTAAGAAAAAAGACATGCCATATTTTTACCACAAGAAAAGCACAAAAAAGGGAGGGGGGATGCAGCTGAAACATACACAAAGACAGCAGTTACTAAATTAAACAAAACAAGCAAAGAAAATCAAATTCAGCAAAAGAGATTATTCCGCGATCAGCATTCAAAAGAGAAAATTCACTTGTCTGCCATGTTTTACCTCAATCGCTTTCATATACTCTTTCTGCTGAAATTTTCCAGAATAATCTATAGATCCCACCTTCTAATAAAGATATCGCCTTAATTATTGTGTTTCATCGATTAAATCTTAGGATCATTGACCTATAGTCATCATTTTTTCAAAATAACTGTAAATTTTTCTTTCTTTCCATGAGACTCACTCAGCTTACAAACTTATAATCCTACAAAATATTGGAATAATATTAATAATCAAAATACATTGGTCATCACATGAAAAGATTAATTTTCAACCGATTTTCAATAAATTAGACTCCCAATTAAATTCTGAAAGGGATGGTTAACGAATGAATTTATTTACTCATATTTGCGCTCTGTTGAGATCAAAAATATTAGAAATGAAATAAACAAGCAAAAGTTTTGTAGTTAGAATGAATAAAATTACACGTTTAGCATATATATTAAACAATAGATTATAATTCATCAATATAAACAATGTATTTATCAATTATGTTTTTCATTGGCAACTGCAGATAACGAGTATATATAATTTTATACAGAGTCGTTAATGCATATTGGTCTATCTACACATGAATATTACCACTAGACAATTTTGCCTAATATCAATTGCTACTTTAACCAAAGTATGGAGATACTTTAGGGACGCCAAGAAGATAAAAAGATAAATAACTACATAAAATACAATTTATGTGAATAATGTGGTTTTTTGCTAATGTTTTATTTCATTTGAATGTATGCTCACTAACTTCAAGAAAGCAGTTCATTATGACAGGAATGAACTATTTTACGGTTTTTAAGGAAATGCCATATTTAACATTTCTGGGAAGATGGAAGTTGCTCACATTTTGTGGCTTTGTAGAAAAATTCTTTAATTTTATTATGTTATTAAAAGTTGAAAAATGAGTGTATTTGCACACATTATAAAACATATATAAAAAGATTTCTGTATAATATTTTATAAAGATTTATTTTTTCTACAGTCATAATGGATAATTAAATTTTGAATGTACCTATTTTATAATTTGAAAAACTTTATTTCGAATTACTTGTACCTTGTTATGGTAAGTATTAGTTGAGGGCTCTTTCTATAAAGGATAAGTAACATTGTAACAATTTTTTCCACCATGAAACTTTATATTCACTAAACTTGCATTTTTAATTTTGTTACCCCTGTTAAACAATATTACACGGAGTGAACATTTCTTATTTCTTTAATTTTTAATTGTGAAATAACAACAATAAAGCACAATAAAAATAATTCTAATTTGTGTTGGGATAGTCTTCTAATAATCTTATCTATAACTTCGATTTCCTTTCATAAATTGAAATATATATGTTTGTATACATTATAGTAAATGTAACCAATTGATGATTATGTATAACTATCGGTGATTATTCATTATCACCAATAAAGTTAATGAGATTCTGAATAAACGCTAATAATGACACATAATCACTGAATAAATCAGTTATCGTACATTCATTCAATTTATTTCTGTTTAAAACATATTTTTAAAAGAATTTTAAGTTTTTTTTATTTGTTTACACATTTACAGCAGTATTTGAAGGTAGTTCTTAAATTTCTGGTCAAATTGTCACCCACCCTTTATACTATTAGGCCTATTTTCTGTTTAAATAAAACTAAATTATAATGATAACGAAACTCGTCCATGATCTCACCATCAGTGGAAAGAACTCGATGGCGTGCCAGATCCGTCTTGTTTCCCACCAGGATGAGAGCTTTAGATTCCACGGTGTCCCATTTCTGGATTAGCCGTAATATCTCTTTGGCCATTTGAAGACTGCGCTTCGATGTCACTGAGTAAACTACTAGATAAGCGTCAGGACTATGCAACTCTGTGAAATTTTCAGTCTGAAACAAAAGCAAAATAAGATACAGGATAATTACAACTAAGAGATTTTCAACATTGCAAAATATATATATGTATATAATATAAACACAACATTCAATGATAAACAAAAAAAAAGAGAAAACAGATGCTATATTTTCACTTTATCGTAGTATCGAAAAAGTATAGTTATAATCAATCGAGATTTGGACAAATCTCCCTGAGGTTGAAAAAAATCACATTTTTGTGGGGGTAAGCTCATAAGTCAGATAACATCTACGATACAGGAGCAATTGTTTTTGTCTATAAGTTATGTTACGAGGCTTCCGACGAAAAGGTCATGAACTCTATTCCGAGACAAGACCAGCCGACCACATCGATGACCTCGACCAATAAACCGGCAACCTTCATGACACCTTTACTGGTAGCTAAAGTCGCCATTACAAACGTTCATCGATCTCAATAACACTTAGAGAGATTAAAACGTTTGTTGCTCGCCATAACACTTGGAACGATTAAAAAAACAATTTGCCTCACATCAGACTCACCGGATTAGGAGTAGTGTGGTGGTAAGTTCATTAGTCAGATAACATCTACGAGACACGAGCAATTGCTTTTACTTAGTGGCTATGTTGCGAAGCTTCTAATCAAAATGTTCCGAGTTCTATTCCGAGTCCACACCACCTACCACAATTTTTATCAAATTTTGAACAAAATCCGCTCTAAGCAAAGAACCGTATCTGTCCGACTGCTCTAATTTAATTTAACATAACTACAAAATAGAGCTAGATCGATAAAATTCAATACACATAATTAACACCTAAAGCCCATACACTTTTTCATATTTTTAACCATATCCAATAAAGTCAGTCTGTTTGCTTGCACTTTCAAAAACATGCAAATTTGATAATTTAAAAACGGAATGATTTAAATATATCAAATTTGGTATGGTGTGACTACAATTGTAGTTTGTTGTCGCATTTTTGTCTCGATTGCGATGAATGATTCTAAAACATAAATTCAATTTTCGGATACTATTAACCATATGCCAAGGATTAAACACCAAAATGCTCGTCAATGATCGCACAATACATTCAGTAAAAATGTTGGTTAATATTTCATAGCTATTGTATGCCAATTCTATGCAATGTGTGTTCTTTGGGATAATGCCTTTATTAGAGTGTATGCTAGGAGGTTTCAGGGAAAACTTCCGATGATCATATCTACACCTTCACTTTTTTTCATCGATTCTCAGATGCAGCACAGACTTATTCTCACATTAAACAGTAAACAATAAAATAAAAACAGTTTATGATGCCGAGAGATGTTTATTGGTAGATATAAAATCCTTTTCAAGTGCATCAAGTTCATTTTTGTTTTAAATTCTTCCAGACGCCGATTTAAGAAGATTGTGACAGTTGTCCTGAACTCAAGGCTCTTAACCCCCGACCATAACAGGTGAAGAGAGTATGGATTGATATTCGTGAATAAATAAGTGAGCTTAGAAAATAAAGAAACTAATTATCAAAAATTTAAAATATTACTAATAAATTGGAAAAAATTCATAAAAATGGAATATAGATTTTAAAAGAGTGTGATAGGGTAAATTCGGAAAATCAGTATGGTAAAGAATCAAATAGGTGTGATATAATTACGATGAGGGTTTAGGCATGAAGAAGATAACGAGGTCTCAACTTTTTTCTAGTGGTGAAGGATAATCATTTTTTATTTCTTTAATAGCTATGTTATCAATTTTGTCAATTTCTACAAAAAAATCCTATAAAAATCCAGCAGCATTGCATTGTTCAAGTCCATTTGGATGATTTTATTCCTAATAAACCACTGCATGTGACTGATATGCTTGTCTTTCGAATGCAGTCATTTCTTTATTAAGAACTCTACATTTGTTAAATCACCGATATGCAACCAATTTCTCTTTCATGCTCCGACCTCTAACTGTCAGTATCAGCCAATCACACAAAGCATTCGTCTGACAAGAAAATCTCCCCCGCCAATCATTTCGAAGAAATGTAGCTGCCTCTATCCACTACTGATGGATTCTTTTCAGTGTTGCACGAGTCTACCATTCGCTTCTCCTGATAGAGCCATTTTCCAGATGCCACTTTCACACGACTCGATCTTTTTCAGCGCCGCTCTTCCGCGAGGATTTACGCCTCCAAGAGCATTTTTTCAAATTGTTAGACACGAACGACGACTTTCCCCTCACCATGAGATAGCTTTTCTTTATGTGAAAACGTATCTTTGGAACACGTTCTAAAAACAGGTTGTTAAATCGTTTTAAATGGATTTGGATGAAGACAAGTTTTTGACAAGACTTTCAGGAAATTAAATTCTGGCTAAGATGAGACTTAAGAATTTCGAGAGTAGATCCTGTCCTATTAATTATGTAAAGATTTTTTGACCTATTATCAGATCTTCTTTACTATTAGATTACCTATTATCATATGTACTTTTAATTAAATGTAAAAAAAAATTGGCCTATTGTCAAATCTTCTTTACCATTACACTTAATATCCTATATCCTATTAATCATATCTGAAATGTTTTTTTCCTATTATCAAATTTCTTTTACTATTATACCTCTTATCATATGTCCTATTATTCACATATAAAATATTTTTGTGATTATCTATTATCAAATCTTCTTTAAAATTAGATTACCTATTATCATATATAAAATATTTTTTACTATTTTCATATCTTCTTTAGTATTAGATAACTTATTATCATATATTCTATTAATCATATATAAAATGATAATAGAAAATATAGAAATTTCAATAAATATATAAATGATGACAAAAAATCATTAACTTTTATGACAAAGAATATTTGTGGAATAAAATCTATATGAAACAAATTTGGAGCATCTTTAAGCAAGTTATTCTTAACACCTTTGGGTTGCATTATAAATATAAATTAGTATTACTTCATCATTTTTATAATAAAATTGCTAAGCTCAAGAGAAATTTCGTTTTATTAAAAATATATTAAATCGTTTTTATCTCTTTATTAGATAAATTAATATTCATTTTATTGATTTAAAAATCCTTTGCTTTGATTCTAGGGTATTTAAAATTAATTTATTTAGTTTTCGCAGAATTATAATAATTCTTAAAATTAATTCAAAGTTAAAGAATTTTCAATCATTTTATCATCGTGAAATAACATTAAATATAATTTACATACCTTAAAACTGCTTTACTAAGATTTAATCATCTAATGTATTCATTGCTTATGACTCATTTTAACAATCAACAACTTTTACTGGTTAATTTGAATATTTTAAAACAAAATATTTAAATTAAGAAACTTAATCGCAGAATGTATTACGATGAAAATTCTAATTTTTATTATTATAGTTTTTTATAGAACAAATTAATAATCAATTTAAGTATTATAATATATGTTTTACCCATTTAAAGTTTTTTACAGATGGCTTTTAATAATTTTTCAAAATTTTTATGATAAATTTTTTATTTTTCTTAAATATTTAAAAATTGTAAATTTTCTGCTCTTGAAAATATTTAGTAATATAAAATTTATATCATTTTTAAAAAGTAAGTTGAAACAAACTTAAATACCTGTACGATTATAGAATTATTTAACAATATAAAAACCACACTTTTTCTTTAAATAAATTTTGATTATTAATTTATTCATTTGCTTTCGAAAATCTCTATTTTTAATAAGGAGAACTGAGAGTTGATTTAGTAATATTTAATAACTGAAAAATATGTCTATATCATTACAAATTGTTATATAAATTTGTAAAATCTAACCATAATTTAATTCAACTCTTGAACTCCAAACCATGCATGATTTATGTTTCAGAAATCTGATAAGTTTTTAAAAAGCTTTTTACCAGATTTCATTAAATTATTGCATTTATCTCTCATTAAGTAAAATATTTGGGCATAAGATTATATAATTCAAACTTTTTTTAACTTTAAAAAGAAAAAAAAAAAACATGAAAAGGGGTAGAATGTAAGAATTCTAATCATTGGCAGCATTAATTTAGAAAGTAGTTTTAAAAAGTTATTTCTAAATAATGTTATGTATTATATATTGCATTATTTCTCAACAGAATATTTGTTAATATAGATATAAAACATTATTTCTCAATAGAATATTTTTAATAGGAGCAATAAAACTTTATTTCTCAATAGAGATATGAAATGTTATTTCTAAATAGGACTATAAAACATCATTTCTCAATAAAATGTTTATTAATGAAGTTATAAGACATTATTTTTCAACAGAGATATACAAAGTTATTTCTAAATAGGGCTATATAATATTTTTTCTCAATAGAATATTTGTCAATAGAATTATAAAACATTCTTTTCACAATAGAGCTATAAAAAGCTATTTCTTAATAGAGATATAAAAAGTTTTCTCAGTAGAGCTATAAGATGTTATTTCACAATAGAGCTATAAAGAATTTTCTTAATAGAGCTATAAAAT